>JAOWBR010171418.1:0-11364 GCA_028571145.1 Dionaea muscipula
AAAAAAAGAAAAAAGAAAAATCAGTCGAATGAAAAACGGCTGCCTCCACCGCACAAGTAGAACCTGGAAAAAGACGCTACGCAATAAACTAAATGTGCCTTGGAAGAAAACAAAAGGAACCAAATGCCAGCATCCCATTGAGTAGCATCATATTTCTAATCATGTCTGAAACTAATGAGAATTCCACTCACATATATCCTCAAGTTTCAGTGTATGTTGACTGCAGTTTCCTAACAAAAACTGAGAAAAATGATATCCTCTTCAGATTACAAACATTTCAGCTGCATCGCCATGCATCCTGGTGAAAAATGGCATTATCCTCTTCACATTACAGCAATCACTCACTTCCTCGATCGTATGCATCCATGCATACAAGGTCAGATCTGGAAAACTACATGATGAATTAATGTTTGGCATCTGATCAAAAGATGGCGGTGAAAACAAGGGACGTGAGGACTGTCGTGAGCAATATGGAGACGAGGTTTACACCATTGTTGTCTAGTATGTCGAGACCTGAAATCTTCTTCACTGTCGGTGATTGTGTTCCCACAACCTGCAACAACCCCACCCAAGATGATCATCACTAACAAAACATTGTTAATTTTCTAATGATCCCATGGTGAACTGAAATAATGTTAGCATTGCCATCCCATCCATGATCAGCAGAGAAACATAACAAGAGGTTTGTTTACCTTTTTACGAACTTGGCAATATCCTGAATATTGCACGGTTGCACCTAACAAGGAATCTATCAGACTACCACAAAGACCAGCAAGTGCAGAGAGGGGTATGATCAGCAATTGCTTCACATGAAAGCATTTGGCCCCAATAAGTCCCGATACAAGATACGTCAGTCCTATTACACCACCAGCTTCTGCAGCAGCAAGGAGGCCTGCTATCGTGACAGCGCCATTTGTACCCTTGGGAACTTGCTGATGATCATGATCATGAAGCTAATTATTAAGTGTGAAAATTAATGGACTTCAAGACACAATATAAGCTAGGGATATAATTGGTAGCACAAAAACATATGGAGATATATTATATAAGAGATAAATTTCACCTTGAAGGTGGTGATCATTCTGGGCTCTTCATCACTGAGTACCCCCAACTCTGAGGACCAAGTGTCTCCATTACAGCAGCAATAGTGTCCTATTAAACCACCTACAAGTGCTTTGATGAGTGTAGATTGTTTTGCATCCAAACAGCTGTCTTCCCATCCCGTCAAGCTCCAGATGGTCACAACCAAAACGGTAGCAATGATACTGTTGGAAAGAACTTGTATCCTGCCCGAGATAGAGATGATTAGAGCTAGGATGAGAAATTAAGAGATCATTAAACAAAAAAGAAAGAAGGAAAAACTAATTCTTCTCAGCGATCTTCATGCATTTGTTTGATGCCAAAAGGGACTAATCCGTACATGATTGGATCAAGGGAACCAAAAACCCAAACGAAGGAAAAAGCATGTGAATGATAAGTAGTTTGCAGCTGTTTCAAAATTTTATTCGCCTTACAGAACTCGATCATAGTGTGGATGAGAGAAAGTTAAATCCAATGATGAAATGGTCAGTATGTACTTCAGTAGGGCACATTGTAGTGCACAAAATCACGATCATTAAACTATATGAACTTGTAGGCATATCTTGGTTCATTTACCGTTTATAAGAGAATTTTTGAAGGGATAGAGCTTTTAGGTCTGTTCACTGAGGAAACAGGTAAACTTCACATCAGAGGCAGAATTTATTTTCGCCCATGGAAACTTGTAGTTGCATGCTCTCACCAAAATAACAACTACTAGACTGCATGACATTGGAAACAACCTGATCTTCAGCGGCTTCATATTTTAAGCCGATTTAATATAACATTGACCTTTTACTTGCAGGACACAGACACACCATGATAGACAAACTTCAGTACAAGTGTAGGCTAGAATACACATCAAATTTTGCATAGGTGGTTTTCTTTTCTGCACTATCTATTACAAATTGCAACAGCCAACAAATGAAGAACGAGACAGAAAATAATGATTCCCCAGATTGCTACCCTTTATCAAGCTAATCAACCCCTTTTTACATATGATTACTGAATTTATGTAAAACTACCACTGTCAACCATCATGAACTTCGGGGTTACAACAACAACAACAACAACATAGGCCGCCCGTATTTGACATCATGTATATCATTCTCGAAATTACTAATATTAAAAACTTACAATATCCTGACCACAATCTCTGAAAAGTCATTTTATGATCAATTTTTCCTTCTTCTCCACCTTTTCTTTTCTTAGTTCACCATCTCTAGTCTACGCCGCCCCACCAACCAAAAACATTTAGATTTAAAAAAAAAAAAAACATTTTAATTTGGACTTGCGGCATTCCCTGACCTTGATCACCGATTTGCTCCCTATATGTTTGCA
This sequence comes from Dionaea muscipula, assembly GCA_028571145.1. Taxonomy (NCBI): domain Eukaryota; kingdom Viridiplantae; phylum Streptophyta; class Magnoliopsida; order Caryophyllales; family Droseraceae; genus Dionaea; species Dionaea muscipula. The sequence goes on from JAOWBR010171418.1 coordinate 2,419, forward strand.
CACCCAAAAGAACATATCATTTCAATTTAATTTAATCTTGATAATTATCCATGGACAGATAGATCACTTTCAATTCCGCATCTTCCTAAAAAAGTTGCACTATTATTCTCAATCGAACATGAAGCTCAAATCACAATAAGAACTAGGGCACAACAATTACAATTGCAATTACGATTACAATTCCACCGAGAAAAAAGATATCACCAATTGTATTGAGCATTGCATAGATAATAGGCACTGACCAGTTCCGCTGGCCACCTTCTTTGTACTCAGCATCAACAGCTCGTTTCTTGCTGGCTCCACGCTTCGTCAGCGCCGAAGAACTGAAGAAGAAAACCAGCAACATCGCAGCATACCTAACAACAAGAAAACAGAGAAAACAACACCATCGGAGAATCAAATTCACCAGAAATTAACCATGAAAAAGGAGAAACCATAGACGGCTTGAAGTTAGATTGTTAATATATGTATGTATGTATGTATACCTGAAATTGGCAGCGAGGTGAATAGCCATCACAATGAAGCCGGCCAAAGCACCAGAAAAATTGAGGGACCGTCTCTTGTAAGCTCTGAGAGCGATTGCTGAAGAGATCAGGATAGCGGCGATAGGTTGGATCAGAGTTCTCTCCATAGCGGCGATGGTGAGTGTCCAGGCAGGCGAGGCGAGAGGAGAAGAACTGAACTGAAGGTGAGAGGACTCAACTGCAGCTGGTCAACGTTAGTTGGAATTGCTGCCGGTACGGTGGAAATTAAGGAGGTGTTTTATTTTCCGATTCAAAAAAATGGCCATACGCAATGACGAGGGATAAAATAATAGATAACTAATAATGAGATAATGAGTTTAATTAATTATGTCATATTATTATCTGTTGATTTTATAAATATATTATTATGTGTTGATTTTATAAATAAAAAAACTAAATGCAATTGTCTTTTGCATTAAATTCTATTATTTCAAACTTCATTCCATTCGTTCTTTAAATTATTTTAGGAATTAGGTGGGAAACTTAACTGCCAATGGCAAACACCCTTTCTAAATTCTAATCACTAATCAGATTTCTATTTCCAAAGAATACAATGGACCACGCAGGGGCAAATAAAAAAGCCCAACTGGATAGGCACAGTTGTGTACATTACACACACACAGTCCGTCCACAAACACTTGAGTAGAGAGTAACATTTCCCTGGATATGCAAATCCCTATTTTAATTAAAAGTGACGGATGATTCCGTGAACATGACATTCTCAAAAATCCATGCAAAGCAACAGAGATATGTCGTCCGCAAGAATCCAAGGTGGTAGATCCATTCCATGATTCCATCCCATTAGGTTACCAATACTTGTGACAAGTATTCACTATGATCGAGTGAATATCCATCAAGAGGCACAAGAAAAAAAAACAGAAGAAAATAAATCATACTCAAATCACATGCCATGAGAAAGGACATTTGTTTGTTGATGTCACATGCCGAATTTAGGCTAATTCCAACTCCCTCTCATTCTTCCTCTACCCCGTCCACTGCCTCTTCCCCTCCCCCGACCTCTCCCTCTTGCTCCTCCATGTTCTCCACCATCGTCTCTCTCAAATCTGAACATCTTCAGTTTGATGTTTTCTGCTGCTGCTTTCTGGCGATTCATTTGCACCTGCACCAAAGCAATGAGACGGGTCATTCTATATGGCCAAAAAGAAATTATAGGGACGTCAACATGGTAATACAAGAGAGATCCAGAATTCATAAAGATAAAGCAGGGAAAGAACCAAGCAACTACGTCAATCAACTAATTCACCGCTTAAAAAAAAAAATGCAATACAAAGGCATATAGTGAAGAATCAGCATCCGTTTCTTTTACACTGCATGAATTCTTCAAAATGATTCATTGATCCAACCAATAGCAGATAAGATGTTCAAAAGCATGGAGACATCAGAAATAACTCTCTATTTTTGGCGCGTAAATAATACTCCTTCAGTGCTCACCTGATCTTCCAAATCAAACTGGTTTTGAAGTTGCCAAGCAAGGTCTTCATCCGAAGCCTCTTCTATACCTGATGGATAATTTACCCCAGTTTTACTCCTCTCCCACTCGTCCAAAGTAAATACTGGTTTCTCCTCATCCTTCCCTTTCCCTTTATATCTTTGACCTCTCTGCTGCTGATGTTTCTGGGTAGGGTGACTCATTTTCTGAAGAAGTTTCTGTGCAGCTGCTTGATTCTGAATGGGGATGTAATCTACCACTGAAAGTGAAGCATATCAGCGAGAATGCATGGTTCTAACATGAGCGTTCACTACAGGACACTGCTCATAAGAGTAGTCATTATTCCTGGAAAAGACCCTAAGCCACATAAATGTGGCAGGTGATTGCAGATTAAAGGAAGTGATGTGGAAACGGCTCCTAACAAGAAATATATTTGTGGCATGCAGTTTCAGGATTCCCAGCATTGCATATGAAAAAGCTGTACCTTCTTTTGGTCTACTCTCTGAGGTGCTTGGTTTTTCATCGGTTCTTTGGCTAATCGTTGCTGCTTTCAGAGCCTCATCTGCACCATCTGCCCTGATATCAGGAGTCTGCTTTCTGTCCAGTGACCTCATTTCAGGATTTCCATGAGATTCTGCACAAAAAGACCCAAAATCCCTGGAAGCTGATTAAGAAACAGAAATTCACCATGCTGATATTTGGCTCATTGAGAAAGGGTAGTCAGAGAGAACAGTGAGCAGGCTTGAAACTGCTACATGTGCAAAGTGTCCATCAGCAGTTACACTCAATGCAGACTCACTTTTTGTTTAATCTTACCCCTCTTCAGCAATGGAGAGACAATAATGGACTCATAGTAATACCCTATCAAAAAAATGTCTTAAGTGTAGAATAGGAAGCAACTCCAGATAGTTTAATGCTCAGAGGATGTTTCTCAAGCCGTGAGAAAGTTCCCATATTCCCCTGTTGTGTACTTGAAACAGCCTTTTCATGTAAGCACAGAAGAAAGTTGATGATGTTCTCCATCAGCCACATGCCCCTTCTCAGGAATAGCTAAGATTTCAAGGCTGAGGCATGAAACTATAGCATCCTAGAGCTGAAGGGGGGGGGTGTTCGATAGCTTTCCTTATATTCAAGTTCGTTCAAGCTTAATCCAAGAGCCATTCTTGCATCTAATTATTGGATGACTTCAGCTTGTCCACCAGCTTTTACAAGCAGCCAAATAAAGAAGTAATGCAAAGTCCAAGTCTCTAATTACTGAAGGTTTTCTTTCAAGAGAGAACCAAGAAGTACGGTTTGAGCCAAGAGAATTTGACAAGGATCGTCAACTTGGTATGATGGCATACTCCACACAAGCCCATCCTTTACTAGCACAAGAAACTGATACCAGCTTATTTAGAAAAGAGACGCCAACAACAAAAAAGAATAAGAAATGGTCTGAGGGTTCCAAGTCTGTATTCATATCAATCCTTCATCATACCTAACTCAAAAGGCAAGGATAAATAAATAAGTGAAAAAAAAAACAACGCAACCTGCAAGCAACTGAAGCTCAGCTCACCCTATGTCCAAAGTCAGCTGATACCAATCGACACACAGTTTCCATTTATCCAGTCAGCACAAAACAAAAGAAACAGGATTCATTGACAATAGCATTATATTTGGTTCTTTTGAAGTTCTTTAGGACTTAATCGTTCTTATGCGGGTATAGTAACCTCAGGGTGTCCAAATGAACACCCTCTAAAGCCCAGCTCTAAAATCCTTGGAAGACTAAGATAAAGGAGCAAAAAGCAAGTGACACTGACAAGAACTCTACCATTCTGAACATAGCCACGTTTGGATCCTCCAGTATGAAATTTCTCAAACGCTGGAGGACCACCACCACCACCTTCTCGTGAAAGCCTCAACGATGAGCGAGAGAAGCCCGAGTACTTCTGATTCATCTGCCACTCCTCATATAGAGATTGGACGACACCTCCTAAAATAGTCACGACATCAGGACTCAAGCAAACAATACCACTCCGTACTATAGCTTTCTTTTCCAGACGGACCTGCCCCAACCATAAGCAGCAGAATTAGAGCATAAGACAACTACAGGCTTGTTTATTCTCAATAAATAAATTGCTCAGGTACCAAAACATAAGCACTCAATTCATTCAAAAAAAAAAAAAATTCATTCAAATAAAAAAATAAAATAAATAAATCCACTGCCTAGTTGATCAATTCAAAATGAAGTAATTTTTTTTGTTGTCCACTTCCCCAGTCTGTAATCTACCCAATAAGAATTCTGAGCCTATCCACTCTACAATGTACGTAAAAGCCCCGCAAGAGTCAAGACCAAACGGAAACCAAATCCCTAAATCATACCCAACTTATCTCAAACATAAGAACTCCGAACTCAAGTTCATTACTACCAATATCCTAACTTGCATACTAAAACTTACCAAGACATCGAAATGTTACACAAATTGAGACAAAAGCAAGCAAATGCCATGATTGAGAAGAACAGCAACTGAACACACATATGAAAATATGATGCAGCTGAGTGCTATACTTATCACTATAGGAACAGAGAGAGGACCTTAGTACCAGGAACAACATCATCAGGTAAAGAATCGATAGAGGAGTACTCGATCGCGGTAATCTGGCTCCGTCCATCAGTCAATATCATCTTCAAGAGTCTTCGACTCTTCGAACCATCAGCGAAACTACTTCTACTCACGTCTCTCACAGAAGCAATCTACCAACCATAAACAAACATAAATGAGAAAAGAAAAGCCAAAATTGATATATAAAGAGACAAGAAGATAGAATCAGGAAAGGACAAGTGCCTGAAGGACTTTCGGGGCGAGGAGGTGAGAGGAGTTGCGGAGGAGAGTAGGATCAGGCAACGACTTGCCGCCAATTGATCTCAGGTCGGTGTTGCAGAGCTCGGATTCCACAGAGTCGACGGTGACGGCATCACCGTGCAAGAAGGAGTGGGCAGTGATTAGGGCTTTCACTTTGTCAACGTCGCCGAAGCACCAGCCTCTGTTCGTTAGGGCTTGGAGCAGAGATTCGTGCGAGGCAGACATGGAGGTCGAGCCCTCCGCCATTTTTCGGTCTCTGCTTTCTGGCTGGGTGAAAGTTTTGAAACTCAACTTCCAAAAGCAAATCTCAACGAGAAAGTTGCTGTGGCGGCCTGAACATAAATCTCGTCAGGCTCAAGCCTGCACTTTCATGCGGGCTTTTGGACTGGACCTTATTGGGCCTATTTTATGAAGCCCGACACCTTCATTTTCTTTTTGTTGGAAAAGTTTAATAGTAGTTTATATGACTAATTAAAGCAAGCAAATTATCAAATGTCTGAATGCTTTTAACTTCGATTAACTTAGACCATCTCAAATAGAATAACCAAAATAAGTAATTTTTTTTTGTCATATTATGTTTATCTTTCATCTACTCATCTTTCATCCAAGATAGAATTTCATGCTCCAATGGAACAGTTGCTAAAAGTGATTTTATCTTCCACTTTAATCATTTCATCTTTCACTTAAGCCCAATAATTATATTTGCAAGATACTTTATTATTAATATTTATTGTTTTTTTTTATAAAAGTTGGAGATGAAACCGTTTCATACAGATAGAACCATTCCATCTTTCTTTTTTCTCCAATGCTATTACCTAGTTTTTTTCTGTCTAGTTGGGAAAAAAAAAAAAAAAAGGAAAAAGAAGACATTAGAGATGCTCTTTTTTTTTGGATCAAGTAAGTATATATATACAGGAAAATAAAATACATGCGTACAACACTGAAAGTCCTAAGTAGTCCTTAGAAGAGGACTATCCTTTAGGCAACCAAGACTCACAAAAAGAAATACAAGCCCCGTGGCAGCAAAAACAGGCTAAGTGGTAGAACAAGCCAAAATGAAGGAGACAGTGACCTCCGCTGGTAACTCACGCTCGCCAATCCTCCACTTGTTCCTCTCCATCCAGATATAGTAAATGCAGGCATTGAGGAGACGTTTGAACCTTTGATTACCCCTCAGCGGATACCGAGCCGGTGAACAGAGGAGAGCTCGTATGCCACTCCAATAGGCTTGGGACTTTGATAGTGAACAACAATAGGATCACTCGTATAAGCTCGACTATAGGAGGTGAGAGTCCACGCTTTGCTTGTATTGATTATATATTGCTTTGTCATTTTCGTTTCCTTGGAAATTTGCAGAATTTTTGCCGAAGCTGCACAGTCTCATCCTTACTAACAATCGTTTGGCCAATTTGGTGGAGATTGATCCTCTTGTTTCCCTCCCAAAGCTGCAATTCCTTAGTCTGTTGGACAACAATATTACAAAAAAGTCCAACTACCGCTTGTATGTGATATACAAATTGCAAACCTTGCGCTCACTAGATTTCAAGAAAGTTAAAAGGAAGGTGAGATTGATGATGTCACCCCTTCTATTCACTTTTTCTGTATATGCAAGTTGTTCCTTAAACATCTTTTAGTTGTATGAGATACAGAGCTACTACAAAGAGATTAGAACATTTGCCTCATATGCTTTTTTGGATATGTTATACTTATTATTTACATGCAAAATTTGCAAATTAAACGTTCTGCACAGTTATGCGGATTGACAATACTTAGAATTCATGGTGTGATAGATCATTGGTACTCATTTTAATCTTAGGTGATTAGCTATAGTGTGCCTAGCTCAATTATCCTTGTGCATTTTCATCATCATGTTCAACTGTTAGCCTCTGCTATCTTTCTTTCATTAGAGATTTGGTAAAGGCATGCTCAGTTACATATAATTTTTAGAAAACCACCTTTCCTTTCCTCTATTTTATTATATATACAAACTCATCAGTATCCAAACAGGAACTTGAGGTTGGACCTATGATATCTTCTTATCATTGTTCCAAAAAAACTTAATTTTTGAATTATCTACATGCATGAGCATGGGAGCATGTGTTCATTAATGTCCTCAACTTTATTTCCTTCGGTGTAGGAACGCCTTGAGGCTGAAAGTGTGTTTGCATCGAAGGAAGCTGTGGACATGGTCAAACTGGAAACCTCGAAGACATTCACACCAGGTGAGGTTCCCAAGGTGCAAGATATGCCAAAGGAAGAGCATACATCAAGAATGGTCACTCCTACTCCAGAGCAAATTATAGCAATCAAGGTGTTACTCTATTTTGATTTTTTTTTCTTTTGTTTCTTCTACTTGCATTCTGAAAGAAATCTTATTGCTATTTTGTGGAATATCTTCTAATATCTCAACTTCTAATATCTTTTTTAGAGCCTATAGCAACAATTTTCCTTCATTGATGTTGTCATCTGTGCAATCCAGTGTACAGACATTTTGATTTTGCTGCTTGACTGATGTTGGTAAATAACCAAGTCAAGTGATAAAAGAAAGAGAATTGGTGTAATGTTCAAGACATTAGTCTTAAATCCTTGGTTGAGGATTAGGTTATCCACAGTGTAGTTAGTGTCAGTGCATCCCGATCCTAATCTTTTGCTCGCCCATGCTGCTTCTTCTCCAGCATCCCCAAACACACTGAAGCACCAAGTAGGTGATGCCAACAATTAGTTCTTTCCTTCCCTCAAATATTACATGTGACTGGAAAGGGCCCAATTTAGATAATGGATGGTAAATGTGTCTTTGCATGTTTATCTACTGTCATTTACTCTTTTATTCTTGCTGTGACATTTATTTACTCTTTATCCGCAGGCTGCTATTGTGAATTCCCAAACACTTGAGGAGGTTGCTAGGCTTGAGAAGGTTCGTTCCCTCTCACCACTACTCTCTCTATATTGCTTTTGCTTGTTTTTCCTTCTTATTGTTCCAATTTTGTATATGCCAATCGTCTACCTCTTATTGTTCTTTCCATTATGCTTATTCCGGACACCTACAGTGTACTCCATAAGCTCCATTATATAAGTGATACTATCTACCTTCGCAGAACCTTTGGCTCTGCTCAGCTGCACCCTTGTTCTCATCTTTTCAGACTACGAAGCCCCTCGCTGCAGACTTTTCGTTCTCCCTTAAAGACTACGAGTCTTTCGCTCGGTTACAGTACTACGAACAAGTTTCTGTCTTATGCGCTTGATGAATATCAAGCTCATCCGTCGCTCCTCTATGTAAAAGGAAAAAAAGATATTTTTTCCTTCATTCGCTCTCGTCTTTCGCCAGGACCCTTGTAACAATATTAACGTCTCCAGCTAGTAAAATGATCGATAACATTTCTAAACAAGCTAAAATAAGAACTATCAAAGCAATGGTATTTTGTAAGACAATTGAACGGCCTGATCTTACGATTTAAAACAAAACATAGTTATAGAGATGTAGAGATTCCATAGGGAAAAAAAAAATCATCTTTTCTTGCTTCATTGAGTTTGAGTTCATTTGGAGATGGAAATTTGCTGCTGAATATAGCTAGTTGAATTAGTAATATTGAAACAGCAAGGGTCTTAGTTGTTGGGATTAATCCAGTCAAACAAGGACAAAGTGCTGGTGAGGCCTTTATTTTAACTCCTAAAGTGCTGGTCAAGCCTTTCTTTTAACTCGTATAATTTTGTTAGGCACTGAAGTCTGGTCTGCTTCCTGAGAACCTAAAGATTACTGATGCAGAGCCAATCCCTGTGGATGGAAACTGTGAAGATAATAAGATGGACACTGATCATCCACCTGAATCCGAGTTAATGGTTGAAGATGCTAAATCTGAAGAAAACACACAGCCTGAAGTGATGGAGCAGGTAAAGCATGGTTTATTGGTTCCTTCTGTTTCATGTCCACTTGGGCATTTTTTCAGTGTGTGTGCAGTCTGCATTTTATTCAAGTGGATTAAGTTGAACATTTTAGAGTAACTGCTCCAAGTTTCCTGCCAATTGCTGATTCTATTTTTCTTATGCTGGTGCTGCTATGCAATATTTCATAGTACTTTGTTATTGTTCCTGGTTCCCGGACAAGTTTGAAGATGATAACTATGGGTTATGA
>JAOWBR010171440.1:0-11362 GCA_028571145.1 Dionaea muscipula
CTACTACAAGTCCCTCATAGGGAAATCCATCATCCAAAAGGACCACATGGTCAGATACAAAACAGAGTACTCTACAATTCATGCAGCGGAAAAGAAAGAATAAATGTCCTAATGAGGTCACACTGCTTCCCGCCGCATCCAGCTACAAATCACTGATCAAAACCTGCCAAAACAAGCAGGGGTAATATCCGTTTGCTATCGCTAGCTGGTGAGATGAAATACTAACGAATAACAAATGACGAAACAAAACATGCATAGTCATGACTTATAAGGATATAAGAGTATCTCGAATAAATACAGTAAATCAAACAGAAAGATAAACTTTCCACAAAACTAGACAAAGTGATAATGGATAAAAACTTGCCATAGAAATATCCACAAAAGCAACAGGGATCCCCAACCCAACTAAACAAGCATACTGGTATGGCTCCGCGAAAATACAACGTCAAGTGGGACCGTCCTAGTCCTTCCGCCGCGCACATAAGAGCGTGAAGACGTTGTGACACCCGAAGGTGGCCTTGCTTTTCTCAAAAGCAAATGAACTAGAGAGAAGTAATCTAAGGACTTGAACAAAATCCATATCACGAGCTATATAAAAGCCATCATGACCCAACGGTCGAAAATACCAAACATCAATGGTCTAGAACAATTCAATATATATATATGATACATTACGGTCATAAATCTACCGTATATACAAAACGGATGAAAAACAGGTAAAACATGCATACCGCCATGTACCATCATCCGTAAATCAACTCACCTGCGCAAGTGCAACAATCTTGAAAGGAAATCCAATCAACCAATAACGAGACGCTCTACGGGATCGCCACAAGCTCCTGAATCGAAATCACATGCAAAAGTCTCAAAAGCCAATCACGATGACAAATTACAACACCACGCTAATGAACTCATCACAACCCCAAAGGGACTCTAATGATCCCCCTAAACATGCCTAAGATCATCTCCAAAACATCACGGATCAATCTCCAAAGGAAATGAAACACCAAGCCAACAAGTCCTCCCAGGGTCGGATATCCGACAAGAGTAGCCGGATATCCGGCCAAATGATGCAAATGGAGGCAGTAACTTCCTCCAAGGGATCCGGATATCCGGCCCTGTGATCTGCACAAATCCAGAAGAATCACCAAGCACGAATCCTATGCAAACATCATCCACCACTCAATCTAAAGCCTTAAACACTTCATAAACATGCACCAAAGCTAAACATACCCAAAGGAACCCTCACCAACATGCCAAACACATAATCACATCATTAAAAGTCCAAAATTTCCTTAAAATGCCTTAAACCAAAACATCAACATGAAACTCATGAAAATTCATCCTAAACTCAACATCAAAACATCACATAAGTCCCAAATGACATGTCAAGGCATGTCAAACCCATGTCCATCATCAAACAAGAGCCAAACCCAAAGTGACCATATGAAAAATCCATTAAACTTATGAAAACCAAGGAAACCATAAATTAAATCAAATGATTACCTTAAGAACAAGCAATGAGATGCTAATCCAAGCTTCCTCAAGCTTCCAAGGAAGTCTCCAAGCAAAGTCCAAGCTAAACCCAAGGATGATCCTTATGGAAAAATGGAAGAAATCACCACAAACCCTTAAATCTCCACAATCCTCTCTTCCTTCTTCTCTTCTCTTCTATTCCCTTGATCTTCCTTCCCCTTGTCTCGGTTAAAGGCAGCCCAAAAAGGCTAGGGGAAAGCCTCCAACCACTCTCCACATGACAACACACACCACCACAACTACACTCTTCCCCCCTCCTCTTAAATGCACCAAGTCAAAAGTCAAACTAAGTGGCTATCAACCAATCCGTAAATCACGCGTGCACACTAATCCGAAAGGTCTCAAACTCACCACCACAAATCATAAAATAAAATCACGGTCCTAACGAACCCAAAATCAAAATATCGAAAAACCGTCAAATCACAACCCGTCAAATCCCGAAAAATCACGGAAACCCAAACACGTCAATATGGTACTCAATGGACTCGTCTCATCATCACGGTCATACTGGTATGCTCAAAATGATCGTACGATATGCGATGCAAAAAGTAGCGAAACGGTTACATAAAACCCGAGAACACTATTCACGTAAAACATTATTCAACGAAAAACGAAAATTTTCCCACATGATAAATCAAACATAATGAGCATAAAGCAATATAAAAGTGATTATAAAATTCGGGGTATAACATTCCATCCCACCATTAAGAGGGCAAAAGGGTAATTTACCCTTCCCAAATCCAATCCAAAATTAATTGGATGCAACCCGTAAATCCCACACATATGGGTTTTGAGCCCATGCCCAAATGCTCTACATGCCTTGCTCTCCACCACTAGACCAAACTAAGTTATTCAATGAATTAAATAACCTAATTGGTCTAAGTGTCAAATTTAAAAAAAAAAACCCGGTCCCAAAAAGTTGAGTTATCACATCCTTCCCCCCTTAAATGAATTCCGTCCTCGGAATTGAAACAAACAACACCAAGAGGAACACATACCTCAAAACAAGGGTGGGTACATCTTACGCATCTCGTCCTCACGCTCCCACGTGGCTTCTTCTACCGCATGGTTACGCCATAGGACCTTGATCAACTGTACTGACTTGTTCCGAAGTGTCTTCTCCTTGCGATCAAGGATCTCCACCGGTTGTTCCTCATAGGTCATGTTATCCCGAACGTGGAGTGGCTCAAAGTCAATCACATGTGAAGGGCTATGCACATACTTCTGCAGCATGGACACGTGGAAGACGTTGTGCACCTCTGCTAGATTGGGAGGTAAAGCCACCCGATAATAAACATCCCCAACCCGGTCAAGGATTTCAAAAGGGCCAATGTATCGAGGGCTAAGCTTCTCTTTCTTGCCAAACCGAATCACGCCCTTCCACGGTGACACTTTCATGAAAACCTCGTCACCCACCTGAAACTCCAAGTCTCGGTGATGAGTGTTTGCATAGCTCCTCTGCCTGCTTTGAGCCGTCAGCAATCTCTCTCTGATCACTGCAATCTTCTGGCTAGCATCCTCAACCAATTCGGGGCCCAAAATTTGCCGCTCACCGACCTCAAACTAACACGTAGGAGATCTACATCTCTTCCCATACAGTGCCTCATATGGTGCCATCCCCAAACTCGTTTGGAAACTGTTACTGTACGAGAACTCAATCAAAGACAACTGATCATCCCAATTACCTTTCCAATCTAAGAAGCAAGCATGCAACATGTCCTCCAGAGTCTGGATGGTCCGGTCCGACTGGCCATCTGTCTGTGGGTGGTAGGCAGTACTGAAGCTCAAAGTGGTCCCGAAGGCCTCCTGAAATGCAAGCCAGAATTTTGAAACAAATCTGGGGTCATGATCCGAAACAATGGAGACAAGAACACCATGAAACCTCACGATCTCTCTCATGTAGAGATGTGCCAACCACTCCAATGTGAACGCCACTTTGATCGGTAGGAAGTGAGCTGACTTTGTGAGCCGATCAACAATGACCCAAATGACATCATGTCCGTTCCGTGTGGCTGGGAGTCCCGTGATAAAATCCATGGTGATGTGTTCCCATTTCCACTTGGGAATGGGTAAAGACTGAAGCTTCCCGGCAGGTAACTGGTGCTCAACCTTCACCTGTTGACAAATCAAGTGATGAGAAATCTAGAAGCGGAAACAATCTCTCAACCTCACTAAAACAATGAATCGAGCACAATCACAAAGCAACACTCAAGGAAAACTGAAGAAAACAGAAATTGGTGGAAGAGAGCAAAAGAAGCTCTATAACTTTATTCAAATTTTTCAAAGTGTTTGCATGATACAATTCCGCATCTGGAATTTAAAATATATAGACTATTATAACCAATGAGGACAAGACACGTGTCACTCTAGTTGTAACAACCTAGAAACACTTCCCAATATCAGCTAACAAACCTACAACTATTGGCCTAACTGAATAAGCACAGATTCCTAAGCTCAACTGCCCGGGGCGATAACCCTTCAAGGCGCTAGCATCTGTAACTGTGCCAACAAAGGCGCTGACATGCCCGACGCCATCTCAAACCAGCATTGAAACCAATGCCAAACCTTGTCCTCATATCCTAGGACATCATGAACAATATCCATGCAAAAGAATTCGTCCATACAACAACAGAATCACAAGTTAGAGCCAAGTGTCTCCATCAGTCAAAAGCCTGGGAACTGTCGTCACAGACTTCCCATTGCCATGGTGACAACCAAGTCTAACTCTCAAACCAGATCTCCTCGAGACCTGAAACTTAGTACTCAAACCAAGTAGACCATGACAATCATCATGGATGCCCAAGGCGTCAAAGAATCATCCTGGATAAGAGGATCCATCCAACCCTCGCCATAGTGTCCACGGCGTCAACTAGTCCTGCCGCCACTATGTCATCGCCATCGCCTTGAACCTCAAACATCAACATATGCTGAGAAAACCTCAATAGGTGCTACTATCCATGCCACTCCCAGATGTGAATTGTTCTCCACTTACACCTTGGGTGATTATGGTGTGGTAAGGATGGGCAATGAAGGAGTTGCGTCTGCCATAGGCTATGGCAACGTCTACTTAGAGACGGAGCAGGGAGGAAGGATGACATTGAAGAATGTCAAGCACATCCCGAATATGAGAATGAACCTGCTTTTTGTGAGCCATCTGGATGATGAGGGATACATTAGTATATTCAAGGATAGAAGATGAAAGATGACCAAGGGATTACTTGTGGCAGCTAAAGGAGAGAAGGTACCATCCCTCTACATTTTTCAATCTAAGTATGTAACTGGTGATGTTCATACTGTAGAGGATGAAGCTACCATATGAGTGAAAAGGGCATGGTTGTTTTAGCTAAACGGGGGTTGTTGCCCGGATTGCAGACGATGACTCTCAGACGATGTGAGTATTGCTTACAAGGGAAGTAGACACGGGTTGCATTCAAGTCCCAGACGTCGCCTAAGAGGAGGACTGAAATTCTTGATCTTGTGCATACTAATGTCTACGGGCTAATGCCGGTGAGCTCACTCGGTGGGGCAAGCTACTTTGTGTCATTCATTTATGATCACTCAAGAAAGATGTGGGTGTATCCGTTGAAGACCAAGGACTATGTAGTTGTAGTCTTCAAAGAATTTCATACTTTGGTGGAGAGGCAGACGGGGAAGAAGCTCAAGATTGTCAGATCTGATAATGGGGGAGAATTTATTGGTGAGTTTGATGAGTATTGCAGGAAGAAAGGCATACGACATCAAATGACTCCACCAAAGACCCCACAGTTGAATGGGATTGCGGAGAGGATGAACCGGACATTGCTAGAAGAAGTCAGATACTTATTGTCACTAGCCAGTCTACTAGAGATATTCTAGGGTGAAGCTCTGGCCTCTACCGTGTATGTGTTAAACCTGTATCCATGCATCCCTTTGGGCCTAGAAGTGGCTGATAACGTCTAGTCTGGAAAACCAGTTAGCTATGATAATTTATACACTTTTGGTAGCACTATCTATGTGCATGTCCCCAAAGACGAGCGTTCAAAGCTTGATCTTAAATCAATGAAATGTTTTTTTCTTTGGTATGGATTAGATGAGTTTGGTTATAGGCTCTATGATGTAGTGGTGCACAAGATCATCCGGAGTAGAGATGTCATCTTTGATGAGGATCAGACGACTGTGGAGCCAGAACAGCAGTTGGGGTAGGATAAGGCCGAAGAGCCTCAGACAGTGAATGTACCTGTGTCTTTGGAGCTTTTGAGTCAGACGGAGGAGCCAGTGGTCACTTTTGAACCCCAAGAAGAGATAGAGACTCAGGCAGAACCGTCTGCGCATCCAGCACCATCTACGTCAGTGGTACCCAAACGGTCTGGTCGCGTACGGAGGAACCCCATACGGTACCCAGTATCAAAGCATGTGATGACTACTAATGAGGGGGATCCCGAGTCCTACCAAGAAGGACTTGAAGATGCTGACAAAGCCAAGTTGATTGGAGCCATGGATGATGAGATGAGATCTCTCAATGATAATAACACCTTTGAACTTGTTGAGTTGCCTAAGAGCAGGAGAGCTCTGAAAAACAAGTGGGTGTTTCGTATCAAGCAGGGTGAGCTTGATGGTAGGCCAAGGTATAAGGCCCGACTGGTCGTAAAGGGATTCTTATAGAAGAAGGGAGTAGACTTCGAGGAGATATTTTTCCAAGTCGTTAAAATGTCCTCAATCCGTGTGGTTCCAGGACTGGCTATAAGTCTAGATCTTGAGATTTAACAAATAGACGTGAAGACCGTATTTCTAAATGGTGATTTAGAGGAGGACATCTTCATGGAACAATTCGAGGGTTATGTTGAAAAGGGTACTGTGGAGAGAGCTGACACGTGCTAGGCGGGCCCCGCCGGTTCCGCGGGGGTGGAACCGACCTGACCAACCTAGGACTCTCTGCACTTAGACCACGAGGGCGGATCCTCGGGGCCCCACAGTGGCCTGGGGGCTGATTCCGGGAGCTTCCTATAGGGGAACGCTCGTTTGTTTCTGATGATTGGGGTAGATTCGCCACCTGGTTTACTTGTAGAAATTGGGAAAGATAAGGCCAAATTCTATCTAGCAAAAGGTATCGGCGACCGTGATATCAGAAAGAAAAGGAAGGATAAGGTATGGTCTGCGTTATCAGGTCTGAGATCGGGAGCCTGGTTAAGTGTTGGGAAGGTCGACTAAAATTTATTAGTATAGCACCCAGCACCCCCCTTGTCGGGTCTCTTACAACATGGTTATGACCTCAGGGGTCAGGTTTCTCGTGCATAGATAAGGACGCATGCTCGGGACAAATGCCTATACAAATCCTAGAAAGCAGTAGACATAGAAGCACACATGTAACGCGGCATCGATCATCAATCCCAACCACAGTATGATTAGGAGGCCAACGGTATTGGGCTTTAGAGGATGTGCGACACTTTTAAGATGGTCGGTTTAAAAAGTGGAGGGCTTAAGACCTCGGTGTTGCGACGTTTAGGAAATGATCGGCTTAAAAGGATTGAGGGCTTTAGACCTCGGTGGTACGACACTAGGAAGTGGTCGGACATAAGTGTGAGAGCTTAGGACCTCGGGGCATAAACTTGGTTTAACTTGAAAGATAACTTAAGTGCATATGTTTCGTGCGACTTTGAGTCGGCTTGGGGTCATGATGACCGGGGATGGCCAAAACGGTTTTTGGGCTTTTCTAAAATGGGTTTGGTTATTAAGAGGGCTTACGTTGGCCTCAAAACCATAATATGATTAGTTTTAAATGATCTAAGTCTGGTTATTTAGCAAACAAGTTATTCAGACAATATATGGATTCCCTTTGCCATGGGATTTATTTGTTTCTGCAAAACAAAGGTTAAAACACTGTATAATGTATGTAGCTCGGGGCCACACGATAACGGGGTTGTGTCTGTCATCACAAAAGAGGTTAGACATATATATAGGGGGTGTATGGCCCGGAGCCACGTGTTTTATTAGATTCCCATGGCTGGTGAAGTACGGGGTACCTGTTTGATCAATCATTCACGGGGGGATGTATGCATGGGTTAGACCGACTTTTGCCAACGGGTCCTTAAAAAGCTAGAAAATAAGGAAATAAAATTATACCGCTCTAGAACAAAAGATCCTCACCTTATAAATTTGATCACTCAAAGCAATTAGATTACATGAGGTGATAAGGTTTTGAAAAACCTTGATTAATATTACAACACATTGGCTCGGGGTCGTACAAATTCTACGTTGCCATCAGTCGGCCGTCACACCACAGGTGGGGGACTCAATGTCTATTCCTAGATGCATGTGATCAGTGTGGATAAAATGGTTTCCAGAACCGCATAACCATATATGGTTGGTGAAAACTTGGTTTAAAGTTTGAAAACTTTGAAAACCGATGGTTTTGATAAAAAGTAAACAGTTTCTGAACAAAATGATTTAAATTGGTTGAATGGGTTTTCGTGGTCCAAAAATCATGAAATTTGGCTGATATAGACTCTAAGATGTCTAGATTAATTCTGTAAAATTTCGTGATGTTTGGTCTAGTGGTCTGAAAGATATTCTTAAAACGGTGAGGAAGGTCCAATCCCGAGACTGTTTGACCATTGCCTGTTTGAAAAATCGTATAAAATCGGTCACAAATCGGAAGAGAGCAAAACCGGATTTATTTCAAATCTAACATCCTAAGTGACGTTTAGGAAAAAGAATAACTTTGATCAGATCAGTATCTTGAAAGATATGATCTTTTAAAGTTGGGCATCGTGCAATGAACACACCTTAGATGGTACATCACACTCAACCCTTAACTTTTTTGACCTTAATTGGATATAAACAGTTTCTGGAAAACTTTTGTCTGCATTAAATGAAAATGTTTCCATGAACCAAATGATGTGAAATTTGGTGGGAATATTCCTTTAGATGATTATTTTTGATATGGAAAGTTTCGTGACAAGCGATAAAGTGGTTTAGAAGTTATGCACGAAATGGTCAGCGGTGTCGAAACTGGGGGATAGTTTGACTTGTGCTCACTGAAAATTAAGTATAAAATCAGGTGGTTGATGGAAATGACCCAAAGCAATTTTATTTGAAAGCCGACATCATGAGGGATGTCGGGACATAAGGTTCGCCTCTATAAGATTAGTATTTTGGGAGATAAAAAGCATACAATCGGGGAATCCTCACAGTGTTCAACTGAGTGACTGGATATTACCCGAAACTTGTAAAATTCATAACTCCCTCAATATTTTTCCGATTGAGGCGTTCTTTATATCGTTAGAAAGGTCTTGAAGTTCACTAAAACTTTGTCTGAAACAAACTATTTGAGGAAACAAATTTTTGATGATCAAATATTAGGTAGAAGTTGAAGATTCAAAACTGTCCCGCGGAGGGGGTTTTGAGCCAATGTTGATCGATTTTCTCAAGGGAAAGATCAGTTTGGTTTCGAAAATTTTGTCCATTAAGTAGTCCATGAATTGGTCTAGTATTAGGAATTTTTCGGCTATTTTTGGAGGCCGTTAAAATATTTTTTAAAAATATTTTATTGAGGACAGAAAACTGATTCTTCTGTAAAAAAATTTTTGAGTTGATTTTGAGTTTGAAAATGGTTAGTTGGACTTGGGAAAACAAGATTTTCACAACAACAACATATTATCAAGTATGACATGAATTACAAGAGTATATATATATTCATACATCATCAAGACAATGAGAGGCATAATAACTTCATACAAGCAATGAAGAGGCATTCATGAGAAAACGATAAAATGCAAAGATACACGTATAAACGGTTTCGTGCCCTCACCTCTCAAAGAAACGAAAAGAACTCCGGTAATGTCGAAAATGATATTCGGCAAGCAAAATAATATTTCTATCGAGCATACCTACCCCCGATGGATTGGATGGTGCAATCTGAGAACGGTGGGTAATGAGTTTCACTTCGGTGGTATCACTCGTGACTCGAAAGAAAATGAAAATCACGTAAGGGAGTTTGCATGTATGGGATGCATGGCTTAGAGATGTGAATGGTGGTGAGTATAGAGTTTAGACATTGGGTTGAGCAAGATAGGGAAGATGAGATGTTATACCTTACCTCCTTTGTGTCAAGTGAGGAGTGAAGACTTAAGCTAGAGAGCTTGAAGACCTCAATGAGCCATGAAATGTTGTTGCCGAGTGGTGTTCCAGATGATTTTTCCTTCAATCTGTATGTCTTTGTTTTTAGAAATGATTGGAAAAGTGGGGAGGAAAGAAAGAAGCTCTAGATAAAGAAGGATAACTTTTTGGAGAACCCAAAAAATATATGGCGGATCAGAAGAAGAGGGCGAAAAAATAAGGTCTTCATCCTAATGGGGTGGTGCCTATTTTATAGGAAAAAATTAGTGTATGTCTTGATAAAATGGAGGACTGAGATGAGTTCAATTTTAATCTAAGGGTTGAAGTTGGTTGAATATTAGATAAGGTATGGACAAAAATGGTCCAAAAAGGAAAAGTAGATTGGTCCCCTACTTCTTACAAGTTGTCTTGTGTCTTTTTGATGGGTGGATAGGAAGAAATACGTAGAAAAAAATTGGAGGACAAAAATCAGAATGTACAGATTTTTTCTGTGCACTGTAGGACCTTGGGGTTGCTTGCCCATGTTGATTTAAAATTTAAATGGGCTAAAAAAAAAAATTTGTTTTGAGAGTTTTTTTTTTTTTTTAAATCAGCTGAGACGAAATTCAGCTTTGATGGAAATTCAGCTCTGATGGAAATTCAGCTTTGATGAAAATCAGCTTTGATGAAAATCAAGCTTTGATGAAAATCCAGCTTTGATGAAAATTCAGCTTTGATGAATATTCAGCTTTGTTGAAAATCAAGCTTTGATGAAAATTCAGCTTTGATGAAAATGAGCTTTGATGAAAATCAATTTTTAATGAAAATTCAGCTTTGATGAAAATCAAGCTTTGATGAAAATTCAGCTTTGATGAAAATCAAGCTTTGATGAAAATTCAGCTTTGATGAACATCAAGGTTTGATGAAAATTCAGCTTTGATGAAAAATTCAGATGAGAGAAAAATTCAGGTAAGATGAAAATTTAGGTGAGATGAAAATTTAGGTGAGATGAAAAATTCAGGTGAGAGAAATTTCAGGTGAGATGAAAATGACCATTTTACCCTCCGGGGACAAAAATGTCCAAGAGGGTCGGAAAACCCCGGGATGGTCCCAGAAGTCGGTTTTTAGTGATTTTAGGGTTCGGGGACCCTAAAAAAGAGACTTTCACCGCGATTTTGGCGTCGGCGATAAAATGACGGTTTTACCCATCGTGCTCGGGAATGATCCGGAAGGTCTAAAAACATTCGGGATTGACCCGAAAGTGGACATGGACAATTTTTAGGGTGTAAGAACCCTAAAAATCAGGTTTTCGGTCATCGGGGGTGTCACGACCCGCATTTTAAAAACTCGATCCATTTTTTTGAGAACCATTGGTGGGATTTGGGTTTTGTTGTGTTTGGTCATGGGTTTAAACCCATGTGAGCTCATTTAGCCTTGATGAGTAGGTTGGTCCTTTTTAAGCAGACATGGAGATTGGTCATATTGCCCATGTGGGGATTAGAAGATCCCCAACCCATTGGGCCGCCACCCCATTTCTTGCCCATGTGTTTTAGCCCAATCTTGTTGGGCATGAGATTGGCCCAAGTGGCCCACCAAGGGATTAAAACCCCTAGAACTTTCCCCACTCTTCCATTGACCACTCATCCTCCTCTTCTTTTTCATTTTGACCAATTCTCTCCCTCCCCACATTCATCTTCTTCTTCTTCCTTACCTCATCTCTCTCTCTCTCTCTCTCTCTCTCTCTCTTCCATTT
>JAOWBR010171473.1:0-11361 GCA_028571145.1 Dionaea muscipula
GCTCGTTTGAGCTCCGATTGACGAACAGTCAGCGGCCACACGTTTGTGGCAAAATGGAGAATCATCCAAGACGGGTTTGGTCGACTTCGACCGGAACTGACCGGGTTTGACCGGAAGTTTGACCAAAGACTCCGGTCTGGCCGGACGGTCCAATTTCGAACCCTTTGGCCACGTGTCCCTAGGGGGTAATTCCCCCAATATCAAATCCATTTTTTGCACTAAACATGATATTTTTATTTTTTAAAATTTAATTTATAACGGTTGATATAATTTTATCTATGACTTTTTTCAAAAAATACATTATCATTCAAGTCAAACCCTAAACAAACTCCAAAACCCTTAACAAACTCTTAACTCTCTAAATAAACTCCAAACTTTATACAAACTCTCAATTCTCAAACCCTAAACAAATGTCGAGGAGGGCAGCAACAATAAGAACTCATAGTCATCCTCATCATTTATTCCTTCCGGAACTGCAAGGAATTTATTAAAAATATTAAATATTATATAATAAAAAATTTGGATTATTTTCAAGTTATGTTCAGATTACGGTTTATTTCGGTTCAGTTTGTTCGAGTGTCGGATCACATCGGGTATATTTTTTCGGGTTACGGGTTACTTCAATTCGAATTTTTTAGGTTACGGGTTGCTTTCGATTACCGGTTTTCGGATTACGGACTGCGTTGATTTGGATTTCTTATTATTTTCGGTTCAAGTTATTTCTCTATCTTCGATTTCGGGTTGATTCGAATTCGGATTATACGAGTTCGGATTATTCGAATTTGATCTAGTTTTGGTTCGGATCGTTTTGTTTTGCGGGTAAGCTGGATCCAATTTATGGTTCGGATTAAATTTTGTCAGGTATAGTGCGGAGGCCCATCAACGCACTGAGTAAGATAGAAGAAGGAAATGATGTGGACTGGGCACTGGGCGGTGGGGTGGGTGGAGTAAGAGCATCCGTATTGGTAGGGAAGAGTGATCCCCCTCCACCCTTTCCCTTTGTCCTCGACTCCCTGTGACTCAGTGTTTGTCCCTGGCCCTGGCCGTGGGACGATAACAATTAACTGGCCCCAATTCCAAACTGGCTGCATCCTCGTCTTTTCCATTTTCGGAGAATAAACAATAATCGTTGTACCCTGCAAAGCTATGATTGACGATAGGATGGGCTCCAATATTTTTTTGGCACTTTTTTCTCAATTTATTTGTGTGTAGAATTAGGGATACATACGGTCTGGATTGAACCGATTATGTTAAAATTCGCGAACCAATTCATATCTTATGATTTTACATTTGGAAGAATCGATCCGAATCGTTAAACCATTAGAATTTACCCGATCCGTAATCGCGGATCCAATTTAATTACGGATCGGATACGGTTCAACTGTTTCTTTTTTCCTTTTCTCTAAATTCTAATCAATAGATTAATTCTACCAAATATTATAAGAACATCAATGAAGATAAAAACATAAGAGCATACAATATAACATAGGAAATTAACGATGAGCTTAATTCATAAGAACAATAATATGTTGACCATAATAACAAAATATTATCTGGTAGCACTGTAGTGTAGCATAAAAATATAAGAGCTTGATTCAAAATAAAAATTTAAGATTAGCTGCAATTGTACCATAATTCAAAATGTTTTCTACAAATAAAAACTTAAGAACATCAAAATAAAACTTTGCGACTCAGAACGAGGAATTAGGAAGACAAGACATTTCTAGGGTTTTAAAAGAAAAGATGGGGCAATTTGATAATTTTATAATCTGGTAAGTTAAAAATTTTACAAATGATTCAGTTTTGGTCCGGTTTAGATTTTAAGGCTTTAAAAATGTAACTAAACCAGTACGTACGGTTTCAGAAAAAAGAAGAACCGTAACCAATGTAATGTCCAAAAAATTGATTCCGAAGTCACGGATTATTACGATCCGATTCGATTTTACGGTTTCACGAATTTTTTGAACATCCCCCTATACTGAAAGCTAGTTTAGGTAGCTAGTTTCTTCCCCAATGATTTCACAAAATGTGGACCCAAGATGAGTCTCTAAATATTTATTAAAATATAAAATTATCCTAATGTTGATTTTTGACATAATATATTATTCACATTATCAAAAAATTATCATTATTTATTAAAATAAAAGTTTGCCTGATGTTAACATCTTTAAAACCTAGGTTTAATTATCTGAATAATGAGTTCTGTGAGTTAATTTATATATTTCATGAGAATTTAATCAGCCTACATAGTACATACGAGAGACAGCGGTCACGGGTTTTATCGACGACATAAATTAAAGAAAATATATATTTGCTTTTTGGGTACAAATCATGTAAAACCTTCAATGCCAAACCACCACCACCACCACCACCAACCAACCAACCAAGATCCTTCCCTTGGTAGAGATGATGCGACAAAGATATTTTCCACACAGAAATTATTTACGAGTTAGTGCTTATAGAAGATTTTGTTCTATTCTATGATATGTTAAAGTAGACGACCATGATGTTGAAATTAAATCTTTTTCAGTATTGTCACCATGTAGGAAATTAACTCAGTGAAAACTCCAAGTATATAGCCAAGCATACGCCGCTAAGGGCGTGATTGGCTGCATCCAGAGGCAGGCATATTAGTATGTACGTCCTCCATATGAGGTGTATTGTTGTCAAACCAACAATTTACACCAATTGCCAAATAAAAGATATGGAAAGAGAGATGTATTGTAATTCTATACATGATTAGATTTAGTTAAATCTCTATTTTGATGATGACCACTGGTATTATCATGCTTAATATGATTCAATAGATATAAGTTAGGATGGTAATTGGATCGCCTATGGTTACCATTGATCCTCTATATGATTAATCATCTCATCTTTATCTTTGTCAAAATATAGATGATTCCCTCTATCTTCTTGTTTTTAGCATCTAATAAGTTTGACGAAGATTGTATGAGATTTTCATGAAAAGAACAATTTTCTTTCTCTGCCCAAGATTTTCGATCGACCGGAAATCCCAAGCTTTCCAAAACCGGCTGATCGGTTTTGAAAAAACAGAGAAGGGGTGAAATTTTCGGCCAGGCGAAAATTATAGGCGGCCGACCGAAAATCATGCCCAGGAGGCCGACTTGTGAATTTTTAAGATTGATCCAACGGTCACCATTTCATCCCACGTTTTCAACGGACACTTTGACCTTCTCCAACGGCTACTTCTGTTGAACAAAAAAAAAAAAAAGTCACAGTGATAGAGAAAAATATAGAGCATTGATCGACATTGGATTGCCGAATTTTTTTTGAAAAAAATTCCAAGTGTTCTCCAAGCTCTCAAGAAAGGAATCAAAACTGAAAATCAAGAGTCCAAGTCTTTCTAAGCTTCCTCATTCTCATTATCACATTGGAAGACAACACAAGCTCCCTAATTCATCTTTCCATCATCAACCCTAATCTTTGGTATATCGAATTTCTTTTAGGGTTGTTGATTTTAATATCTCTAGCAAGCTTTGTCCTTGATAATACTTTGTCAAGCTTGTTAGAGTGTGCTCAATATTGTGTAGTGATCAATTTTACTAAAATCTTAAATTTTTTATTTGTGTTTGATACCTTGATAGAGTCTCTCAAGAAGAGGTTGTAGAATTAACCCGAGTAAAATTTTAAGATTGGTTTCTAGGTAGCCTTAGGAAAACCTAGTGATTGGGTTATATTGGTTAGCCCGAACAATTGTATAGATCCCCTTGTACCCGGAAACAAAAAGACTATCCTAAGTGGGAATAGTGGATTAATTCCTCAAGTGATCACATCGATTACTTGGGAATAGAGGATGTATCTCATTTAGTGTGTTATCCAATTTGGGAGAACCTCTATATATCGTTTGTTTTTACATTTTATTTCCGTATTGATCATAATTAATTTAATTTAATCACTAAAATTTATAGAGGGGATAAAAAAAATTTAAATTGGTGTTAATCTTAATCAACCCTCCCCCCTCTCATACATAACTACATTAATTAATATAACAAAGCATGAAGATTTTGAATTATACATGCAAATCCTCTCTAACACATTTGTTGCTTCAATAAGAGGTTGACACCTCATATCTCTTTAAATGAGTATACATATTACCATAAAGTGAGTATTCATGTTACCATAAATGTCAATACATCAATCAAATTAATAAAAAAATATTATTATCATACATTATTATTATTATTACTTTATTATTATAAATTTTTTACTATATAATTTATTATTTATTATCTATATTACAAATTAGTATGAGAGTAGAGAACTCATCGTGTCGAAGACACGGGCAATCGCTAGTATGACTAAAAAATGAAAACCTTCTTAGGAGGTCAAGATGGTTTGGATATGGTGGAAAAGACAATAGAAGATATACAGGAAGAGGCTACACCGAAATAACAACGTGAAGCCAAGGTTTGCGATCAGAAGGCATTATCATTTATCCAACAAGGTGTCAATAAAGGTAATTTTGGCAAAATAGTCGCGCATCCATAGCCAAGCAAGCTTGGGATATCTTGCAAACCTCGTTCAAAGGAGTAGGAATGGTAAAGCGAGTCCGACTTCAACTCTTGAGGGGTGAACTTGAGTTGATTCATCAAAAAGAATCAGAAACCATTTGTGATTATTTCTCTACGGTTCTGACTATTGTGAATCAGCTAAGGTTAAATAGTGAAAATGTAGAGGATGCAAGAATTATTGAGAAAGTCCTGAGATCTTTAGAACAGAAGTTTGATCATGTTGTGATAGCAATTAAGGAGGCGAAGGATGTTGAAAAAATGACCATTGATGAGTTGATGGGATCGTTACAAATTCATGAAGAAAAAAATCAACAAGAGGAAAAGTGAACGAGTGCAACAAGTGTTGCAGGAAAAAGTGTAAGCTCAATTAAGAGATCAAGACTGGGGTGAACCACAGGAAACAACAAGGGGGCATGGAGTTTACTGAGGAAATAGAGGCAAACATTCAGAATGTGGAAGAGGTGGAAGTGGTTCCTCAAGATATGGAAGAGGTTATTGGACAGGAGGTGACAGTTATTCAGGATATAGCAAGGGCAGCTGGTCAGAATGTGATGAAAGCATACCAAGTTGGAATTCAAACTTCACCAGAGGATGTGGAAGAAGCATCAATAGACCAAAGGGGGATAAATCACGGATACAATGTTATAATTGTGGGAAGTTTGGGCATTATGAATATGAGTGTTACTCAAACAATCCATATTCAGTACAAAAAGTAAATATGGCAGAGAAAATTGTTGAGCATGAAGAAGAAACTACACTGTTGTTGGCCTATAAAGGAGATGAGGAGAAAAAGGAAAATGTGTGGTACTTTGACAGCGGTGCAAGCAATCACATGTGTGGTGAAAGAGAGGCATTTGTGGAGCTAGATGAAGATATCAAAGGAAGTGTCATGTTTGGGGATTTTTCCAAAGTCTCAATTTAGGGGAAAAGGAGGATAGGAATTCAATTGAAGAATGGGGAGCAACAATACATATCTGAAGTGTTCTATGTGCCAGACATGAAAACAAACATTCTTATCATCGGTCAAATACTTGAGAAGGGGTATGAAATTGTGATGAAGAACTGCATGCTTCAGCTCAGAGATCATGGGGGAAATTTGATTGTCAGAGTCCCTATGACCACAAATAGAATGTTTCAACTGAAAATCACTCATAAGGAATCACAGAGTCTTCTAGCAACACACTCGAGTGAGTGAAGCAGAGATATGGCATCAAAGGCTAGGTCATATTATGAGAGCTTGCAAATGATGTCAACAAAGAAGATAGTTAAAGGCTTGCCGGCGTTTACTTGCTCAAAGAAAGAACTATGTGAAGGATGCTTAATGAGAAAACAAACCAGAGCATCGTTTCCATCAACAGCCAGTTACAAGGCAACACATATTAAGGCTTTCAGATCTGACCGAGGAGGAAAATTCTTGTCTCATGGTTTCAGTTCTTTTTGTGAGGAATCAGGGATTCGACGTCCATTAACTCACCCCTTCTCACCACAGCAAAATGAGGTGATGGAGAGAAAGAATAGGACGGTGCTCAACATGGTTAGAAGCATGTTAAGTAGCAAACAGTTACTAAAGGAACTGTGGGCTGAAGCAGTAGCTTGTTCCGCATATACGCTTAATATATTACCTTCAAAAAGCATTGGAAATAGAACACCTCAAGAAGTGTGGTCCAGACGAAAGTCAAGTGTATTTCATCTCAGATGCTTCGGATGTGTGGCTAACACTCAAATTCCTCAACAAAAGAGGCATAACCTTGATGCTCGAAGTGAGAAATGCATCTTCATTGGTTATGATATGTGATCAAAAGAATATAAGGTCTACAATCTTATGATTGGCAAAGTTATTCTCAGCAAAAATATTTTTTTTTTATGAAGATAAACATTCGAATTGGGATCAAAAACTAGAAGCCAGTGAACAAGAAACAGAACATGTCATCTCCAAGATTGTTCCTCTCTTTGACTCGAATAGGGAAACAAAAGAAGTAGAAGAAGGTGTGACAGCTGCGCCAGACGGTTCTGAAGACCAGGTAATAACCAGAAGTATCTGAAGCAGAAACATCTACAACAAGTCAATCAGCTAGCTCAAACAAACCTCAACTTGCTCAAAACCATTCAAGAACTCTACGAGGTAATAGATAATCAAAATGATTTTACGCTATTTTGTCTCTTTTCTGATTCTGAACCTGTGAGATTTGAACAAGCATATGCAAAAATGGCTTGGCAACAAGCTATGCAAGAAAAAATAAAAGCTATTGAAAAAAATGGCACATGGGAGCTTATTGATCTCCCAAATGGAAAGAAGCTAATTGGTGTTAAATGGATCTACAAAATTAAAAGAGGAGGAGATGGAGAAGCACTCAAATACAAGACACGCCTTGTAGCTAAAGGCTACAATCAACACACGGAAATTGACTTTGATGAAGTTTTTGCCCCTGTAGCCCGATTAGAAACAATAAGATTCATTGTGGCTGTTGCTGCACAATATAGGTGGAAAATATACCAAATGGATGTTAAATCAAGATTTTTAAATGGTTATCTTTATGAAGAGATGTATGTGGAACAACCAATGAGATTTGTTCAGCACGGGCGTGAACATAAAGTTTTGAAGCTGAAAAAGGCCCTCTATGGGCTTAAACAAGTCTCAAGGGCTTGGAACATGAGAATTGATCAGTATATGCAATCCAATGGGTTTGTAAAATGTCCTTATGAACATGCCTTATATGTCAAAGTTAGAAATGCAAACTTATTGATAATTTGCTTGTATGTGGATGACTTGATCTTCACTAGCAACTCTCCTTGCATGTGTGAAGAGTTTAAATGGACCATGTTCACTGAATTCGATATGACAGACTTGGGATTAATGCGATATTATCTAGGAATTGAAGTTAGTCAAACTAGCAGGGGCATTTTCTTTTCACAATAAAGATACACAAAGAAGGTGTTGGAGAAGTTCAATATGTCTAGGTGCAAACCTGCTATCACTCCAATTGCTTGTGGAAGTAAACTTTCAAAACTTGACAATAGTGGTAAAATAAACTCACGTGAGTTTGCCAGCCTTATGGGCAGCTTGAGGTACATCACTTGTACTCGGCCGGACATACTATATGGAGTTGGTTTGGTCAGTTGTTTCATGAGCTCACCTACAATAACTCATTTTACAGCAGCTTAAAGAATTTTGCGATACTTGAAGGGTCTTTCCATTGTTCCTCCTACTGACTAGAACTTCCTTTCAAGATATAATTAAGAGATCATGCAAGATAATTTTTACGTGAAAACCTTCTAGGCTTAATAGGAGGAGAAAATCACGACCCAACTTTCAATAAACTTTAACTCAAATCCACTAAACTCGAGTCAAAGAGGTTTGATTACACTCGTAACCATATCCTATTCACATCTAGGTTCAATCCAAACCTAAGTCCTCAACAAATAACCCTGTTTGTTAGTTCCCTTCGACCTAACTCTAAATTGAAGCTAAATCTTAATTCCCTTGAAAAACTAGGTATACGGTAAATATAGAGTTATAAATAGAGGAGGATGAGAATCTCAAAATTTTTATAGTTTTTTAGAGTGTGAATAGTTAAAATATTATGTAATAATTGTTTGATTATGAATGTAAATTAGATGGATAAATAGTGAGAATAAAAATTTTTAAACCACTAAAGATGCTCTAATATTTTTTGAGTGTGGATGAAAATTAGGAGAGTGAATGTGAAAAAATAGTAAGAGTGACATTTAACAATGGTATGTATCAATTGAACCTTATTCTTCTCATGTCATACCAATTAGTAGCCTTTCTCTGATGTTTCTTGCTTCTTCCGTTTTTTTTTTCCGCCTCACCTTGGATGCTTCCTGTGGTGGGTGGCTGTTGTCGTCGTCGATGTTATAATTCCTTGCTAGACCTTGAATAGGTCTATATATATATATATATAATATTCTTCCCTGTTGCTATATATGAACTTTACTACATCATAAGGCAAATCCAAGCTTTTTCTAGTTAGTGATAGGTCTGCTGAAGAACTTTCATCGCTAAGGTGACCCAGCCCCATGTGATAATATATATATCGGAACAACAGTACTCTATGTGGAACTTTCTTCGATCGTGCACGGATATAGATTACCCAGATATTAAGGCAAAGAAAAGAAAAAACAAAACAGCAACTGCTTTGTGATATCAAATGGTGATGGGTAGCTCTCCTCTCCTTTGTTGGTAGTAGTAGCTTAGTCCAATTCCCGTGCCATGAAAGCAAAGTGGTTGGATGGTTGGTCTGGTCACCATCAGAAATCTAAACCCCCTCACCTTCCCAAACTCTATACACCAACTTCTCTTCTTGTCATCCACATTATACTTAATTCTTCTCAGACCATTTTATTAATCTCTCCCCAGAATTTCTCTTTTTTTTTTTTTCCTCGAGAACCAAAGCTTTAATTTTCAGCACATTTTGTTCGAATATACACAGAAGGAATCATATTCCATTTATTTATCATAATACATGTTAACGGAGGTCGCATAATTTGCTTGCTTGCACTAGCAAATTAAAGTTGGGTTTGACAGGAGGCAAATGTTGGCCAAGGATGGGATAGCTTCTTGATCTTGAACCTACCTTAGAACAAGTAAGTATTAGCGGGAAGTGATCAGTGACTTCTACCTAAGCAAAGGCATCATTAATTTCCAATGAATTTGGGTTACCTTGCAACGCGGGACTCATCACCTGGCATATGCATTCTAACACCAGAAGATGGCAACGCGCTTGCAACGTCGACAGAAATTACCACCATCAGACGTGCACCGGCACCACAGCCTACGCATTTAGTTAGGATGGCAATGAGGATATCAAGATCTCGATGGTTCACCTTCGTCAGAAGAGTGTTCCATCACCAGAATGCATCAAATTCAATGTTAGACGTGACATCCAACCCGTTTAACTCAAGCAGTTGGATGAAGCTGGAGCTCATAGCTCTGGTTCTTCAGATAAGCATCATGGCAATAACTCTTCCTCAGTCCAAGTCAGAGAGGCCTGTTTGGCCAATGAGAATATGGATTGTTAGCTATGGTTTTGCTTGTTAGATCAGCCTGCTTATCCTCTATTGGCGTTACACACGTTGCCATCTCAGACCAGGAGATGGGTCTGGCCTTCCTGCAGGTGGACAGCAACATAGTGATAATGGAGGTACAAGGTATATATAAACTTGAATTAAACCCCTTTTGATAATTAACTAATTCTATCAGGATCGAGTTGTATACTTGTATATGGTCTCCTGCTCTCTAATACATACCGCCATGCATTGTGAAAGTACAGGAGCTTGGTGAACAAATGTAGAACTTCTTTGGAGTTGTTATACGCGATGTGGTTCGTGATAGGGAATGTATGGATGTTTGACACCCGCTTTATGTCTTTTTCACAAGCTCCAAAACTCCACATGCTTTGCATAGTTCTGCTCGTGTGGAATGCAATAAGCTTCACCGGCATCGGGGACTCGTCGGCAACGAGGTGCCACGGCCGACGTCCACCCCACAGGCTGTCGAACTCCGTCCAGCCGCCACACTCAGCCGCCCCAGCGCCAACGTCGGCCACCACTACCCAAATCGACTCCCAAACACCAAAATCCCTAAATCGAACCGAAATCACGAATCAATGCTAGAAATCAGTAGATCGGGATGAAAAGAGAAGGATCCAAGCTTACCTCGCTCGAATCGAGCCCCAAATCATCGGAATCGAAGCCGCCGAACTCGGATCTGGCTGCCGTCACTCGAATCTCGCCTTTGCCCACCGCCGCGTGCCACCGTCCTCGAGCTCGTCAAGATTTCACCACCAAGCATTCGTCACCGACGCTCGCCGGCGTATCCTGCTCATTGCCGGCCGTCGGCCATAGATGGTGGAGAGGAGAGTGACGGGAAGTAGAGAAGACAAAGAAGAGGGAGAAAGTGACGAAGACAAAGTAAGGAGAGACAGTGTGCTGATCATCTTTAATTAGTTTTAGGTAAATTTAATTTTAGTGTTAAAAGTTAAGACGGAAAATTTGGGAAAAAGAGACGGAAATCGAAAAAAGAGAGGGGAATCGGAAAAATGCAATATAAATGATACTATGGATTTTATTATATTTAAAACACTATAGAGAGAGGGTGAAAAATATTTTTGGTGATAAAATTTAACCTTTAAACCTTTAACTTTAACCCTTAAATTTTAATCCTTAAACCTTAAATCTTAAACTTTAATTCTAAACTATAAATATTAAACTTTAAACTTTAAACTTTAACCTTAAACTCGCTCTAATTCACTGATGGCTTTTAAGTTGGTCAAAAATGTCAATTTTCACTTAAAATGGTTATTTTCAATGTCAAAATCAGTTCTTGTATATTTTCTTCTGCTCCGACACTTCTAACACGTCAAATGTATTATATAAAAACTGTTAGAAGTTGTAGAATCGAATAAATCCGTTCTAATCCAATGATGATTTTCAAGTTGTCCAAAAAAGTTAATTTTTACTCAAAATGACCATTTTCAAGTTCAATGTTAGTTCTTCTTTATTTTCTTCTAATCCGACACTTCTAACACATCAAATTTATTGTATGGGAACTGTGAAAAGCGGTAAAATCATATAAACCCGCTCTAATTCAATGATGGCCTTCGAATTGTCCAAAAAAACCAATTTTCACTCAAAATGGCCATTTTCAATCTCAAAGTTGGTTCTTCTATATTTTCTTCTAATCTGACTCTTTTAACATGTCAAATATATCGTATGAGAACTGTGAGAAGGGGTAAAATCGAATAAACCCACTCCAATGATGGCCTTCAAAGTGTCCAAAAAGCCAATTTTCACTCATAATTGCCAT
>JAOWBR010171484.1:0-11361 GCA_028571145.1 Dionaea muscipula
CAACTGCATAGTATTAATGAACCGACAGCATCGCTAGCTTCATTAATACACAAGTGCATCGTAATAAACGGTTCGACCCAAATTGAAATCGGTCACATGCATTAACTATTTAATTAAATATGACACTGCAACAGGTCCCCGAGAAAAAAAAAAAAGGAACAAAAAATTTTACCCACTTCCCACTTGAACGGTACGAATATAAATGACAGTTTCACCAAATCCGATTCTACCTACCCGTTATCCGTTTCCTTCGGGAAAGATTTTCGGAAAAAGGGACGGAGGTAGGAGTAAATTTTTAAAATCCGACTTGTTACTTGACCCGTTCCCGTTCTCTAACCCGTCTCTGACACTTAAAAAATGATTGATTATGTTATTATTTATAAATTATTGTCTTCAACCAAACAAATCTTAAATCTACTTTTCGATGTCTTTGATGATTGTTAATCCAAGGGTTGTGAGAAGTTCACACTCCCTTGAAAAAACGGAAGCCCTCTCTGGAGAATTCCTATATATATTTATATCGGAACGGTTATATTGACATACCTTTTTACGCCAACTTTTACGTCGCTTTTGTTCTGGAATGTTTTGAGACGATCCGAACGGTGGATGCGTAGAAAATGACTTTTTAAGACATTTCACGTTTCATGTCCGTCGAAAAACAATAACGGGAAGGGCTCAATCCGGATGTCGGAAAGTACGTTTTGGGTCGATTTTGACACTATAAAGGAAGTACCATGTTCGAAATGATTTTGAACGATCCAACCGTTGGATATGTTCAAAATGTAATAAAAATGACTGTATTAACCCCTCGGGTTACAGTAAGGTTGATTGTACCCAAATATACTCGGGTTTCTATAGGATCTTTACTTTTTCGGCTATTTTCTTCTTAGTTTTAATGCATTAAACCCTCGGATTCCGATAGGGTTTTTTGTACACTCTTAAATATATATTTTGAACACATCCAACGGTTCGGATCGTCCGAATCAGTCCGGATACTATCGGTCCTTTATAGTACTAAAATCGGCCAAAATTGGCCTGAAAAACATCTGAATGGAGCTTTTCCCAATATTTTTTTTTTTTTGACAATTTCTTTTATTCACCCTTAAAAACACATTTTCAATACATCCACTATTAAGGATCGTCTCAAAACATTATAGAAAAAAGTATGTCATTGAAAATTTTACATCATAAAATCATAAAAGTTTATTACATTGAATAAAAATTCAAATCAATTTACTAAAAAAATACATAAATAAATAAATTAAATACATAAAAAAAACTATTGAATTGCTTGAAACCGATTAATGCCCGATTAAATGGCTTTGGCGCTTCAAGGTCTCCGCCGTTATGCTAACACCGAGCGCCATTTAGAACACTGAGACTGAGTCGCCTAACCCATTGGAGGCGTTTCGTCACCTGCCGTCAGACATGCCCTTACGCATCGTCGGACGAGCCTGCGCGTGAAACCCACACGTCGCCCTCACGCGCCCACACACTATCGGCCTCGGACCAGAAACTTCAGCGTGTCTTTTATGCTATCCTAGGTCCATTTTTATTCTCTATTCCTCTTAGTTGATGGAATTGTTTGGTCGTTGAAGCTTCTAATGGTCATTTGGTGTTTGAAGTTTCTATTTCTTTGTATTAGAAGCTTCTATCATATCATGACTTACGTTGTGGCCTATATTATATGCTCCTATTATCCTCTTTTGAGTGTATTTGATTGTAATGGATGACCCTGACTCTTCAAAAAGCATTATTCTCTCTACGGATTAGAAATTCAACACTTCTATTACTTCAATTCATCTGAACTCGAAGAATTTTGTTTATTGGTCGCGAGCTATTGACACTTACTTAGAAGGCTATAGTTTAGGATGATCCTTCTGATGAGACTAAGGCCGCAGATGACTATAACTCTTGGAAGCAGGCTGATGCTCGGCTTCGTATGCGTCTTTGGAATAGCATGGAGCTTAAGATCATCACGACTCCATTCACCAGCCCACTGTAAGTTTTTATGAAGCCAACTTTATGAGTTATATTCTGGAGTAAATAATTTATAGGGAACTAATGATTTGCATCAGTCTTTTTGCTTGTATAAAGCAAGGTGGCTCCTCTTCGAAAGCTCTCGATTTCGGGGTATTTGTGATGAATTCTCTCTAACAGCCGATCACTTGGACCCTCCTTACGCTCCTTACGTTCTCAGTTGTTGGTCTCCAAAGACCTTGTATCGTTATCTGAGGCTTTTAACCGACTTCGTCAAGCCTCCATTCCACTTTCATTACTCCACCAGAGACCTCACGTACTGATCACTCTGTCTTCGTGGCGTCTGGTCACTCTTCTTCCAATGGTGGGTAGAGAGGGGCGAGGGACATTTTGTTGGTCGTCAGTCTTCTAGTCAGTCCACTCATGGTCATGGACGTAGACGTGGTTGTGGCTGTGGATATCGTGGTAATCTCCTTTATACTCATTGATTGTCAGTCAGGGTACTAATCATATTGTTGATCGATGTTGGGCTCTTTATAGGAAGCTTAAACAAATGGCTTATTCTGCTACATTGAATGATTCTTCTACTCATCAGATTTCTCCATCACCTCCTCGTATGGTTCCTGATTCTTATGTCTGGGGAGTATCACTGTTATTTGGCTTGTTTAATAGTGACTTCTCCCATAGTTGCTACTTATCAGCCCCAACTCTCTTCTTCTGACACTATTTCCAGTGCTTATCATGTCATCTCTGGCCGTCCATGGACTATTGATTCTCGTGCTACTGATCATATTATTAGGTCTTCCACGGGATTTGAACAAACTACTGAATTTTCTCTTCCTCTCTGTATTGATGATCACTCAATTATATCTCGACTACTGGTTTAGGTTCTGTTCATTTCAGTACTCTTACTTTGGAGTTTGTTATCCATGCACCCACCTTTTCTCTTAATATTATGTCTATTAGTGCGATTACTAGACAATTGAATTGTTCTGTGACCTTTTTCTCTAATCGTTGTGCTCCAGACAAGGACGACCATTGGATCTGGGTTGAGCGTGGTGGTTTATATTACTTCATGGATCCATTTAGTGCTGTTCAGGCCTCAATATCACCTCACATACTCCACCCTCGTCTTAGTCATCCTTGACTACAAAATCTAAAGCTATTAGTTCCCTCTTGTTCTAACTTAGATAGTTTTTTGTGTGAAGTCTGTGAACTTAGCAAATATGACAGAACTTCATTTCCTTCACAGATTGATCATCATGCTACGGAACCTTTCCATTTAATCCATTCGGATATATGGGGTCCTATGCGCATTCCTACACGTAATGGTTATCAGTATTTTGTTATTTTTATTCATGATTTCTCTCGTACGACTTGGCTATATTTGATAAAAGAGCGCTCTGAATTACGACACATTTTAAGAGCTTTTATCTAGACACTTCCACTTAGTATGGTGCTACTATTAAAAAAATTTTCGTTTTGATAATGCTCGTGAATACTTTACCTCATCTTCATCCTTATTCTTTACTGATTATGGTATTATTCTTCAGTCCTCTTGTGCTCATACCTCCTAATAAAATAGGATTACTGAGCGCAAACTACATCATCAATTAGAGGTTACTCGTACTTTGTTATTCCATATGCGCGTTCCCAAGGCATATTGGTCGGATGCTATTCTTGTTGTCACTTACCTTGTGAACCACATGCCCTCCAGTGTCCTGAATAGAAAGATTCATGTCTCGTTCTTGTTTCCCACCAATCCTCTCCACAATTTGCCACTTCGAATCTTTGGTTATACTTGTTTTGTGCATGTTTTTTATTCTTGTTTTGATAAGTTGGATCCCCAATCTCGTTGTATCTTCCTCAGGTACTCTCGAACCCAAAAGGGTTACCGATGCTACTCTCATATTCTTAGCAAGGAGTTTGTTTGTGTTGGTGTTACTTTCGATGAGTCTATTCCCTATTTTTCTAGTTCTGTATTGCCTGAGGCTTCCACTGAGTCCTTTCTCGACCTTATCCCATCTCTAATAGTTGATTTTGATTCTTGAATTGTTTCCTTCCTCAAAGGTTCTTGTGCACCCACTGGATACCGCTTCTCTTTCCTAGTAGGCCTTCCTTGGAGGCAGGCTCCTCTCAAGGTCTATACTAGGCTTCGTCGGGCCTTACCACCTCCTCGTGATGTTATGGCTCCTATTGCTTCCTC
Organism: Dionaea muscipula; assembly: GCA_028571145.1. Classification (NCBI taxonomy): domain Eukaryota; kingdom Viridiplantae; phylum Streptophyta; class Magnoliopsida; order Caryophyllales; family Droseraceae; genus Dionaea; species Dionaea muscipula. Next base: position 4,187 of record JAOWBR010171484.1, read on the forward strand.
CTTGCTGGATGATTCTGTGGAGCTCTCTATTACTTAGAGGAAAGAGGTCCAGAAGTATACTTTTCATCTTATTGCTTCCCATGTTTCTTATAGTAAGTAGGCTACCCAGCTTCATCATTTTGCCATCTCTGTTTTTGGTATTCCTCTTCCCTCCATTGTGCAGAATGCTCTTTCTATTCCTAAGTGACGAGTTGCCATGAAAGCTGAGATGGTTGCCTTGCATGATGATGGCACCTAGGATTTGGTGCCTCTTCATTCTATGAAGTATATGGTTTGGTTGTCAATGGGTCTTCGCAGTTAAGGTTCGTCCTGGCACGACTTATAGCCAGAGGATTTACTCAGACCTATATGGTTGACTATGAAGAGACTTTCACTCCTGTGGCCACTCTGTTCGCATTCTTTTTTTCCTTGCATCCACTTTTCATTGGCCTCTCTTTCAACTGGATGTCAAGAATGTTTTCTTACATGGGTGATGTTACCGAGGAGGTCTATATGACTCAACCTCCGGGGTTCCTTGCTCAGGGGAGAGCTCTCTTATGTGCCGCATTCGCAAGGTACTATATGGTCTTAAATAGTGTCTCAGGGTTTGGTTTGGAAAATTCGGTGATGCCTTATTACAGTTTGGAATGCACCAATATCGGTCTAATTTTCCCGTCTTTTTTCTCTCATCTTCTCAAGGGAGAGTTCTTCTCATTGTGTATGTTGATGATATTATCATCATGGAGGATGACCAGCAAGTCATTGACAAACTGAAAGACTTTATTCAAATACAGTTTCATACCAAAGACATAGGAGAGTTGAGATATTTCTTGAAATTTGAGGTCTCTCGATCAAAAGATAAGTCTATTAATCTGAGCCAAAGGAAGTATACTCTTGATATTCTTGAGGAGACTAGCATGTTGGAGACCAAACCTATTATTACTTCTATGGATCCAGGAGTTAAGTTGTATGTTGATCTAGGGGAGCTTATGACAGAACTTGAGAGGTATCGTCAGTTGGTTGGAAAATTGACGCATCTTTATATCCAACTTAAGGGAGAATGTTAAGTGTAGTTGAGTGTAATCCATCAAGGTTATTTTTGTATTTATACTACACTCTATATATACATATGATTTGTGGGTGTGCTAGGATAATCTAGACACTTTTCTCCTAATTTTAGCTTACAGGTGTGAAGTATGTCAGGGATATTTTAGGTGCTGAAATGTACCCACCGAAGATAATCCCACTGCCATTGGCACTAAGGTAGTTTCTATGAACAAGTTCACAACATTACTTGAATCTGTATTACATTAAGTAATTGCCTAGTGAAAAGTTGAGCGATGATGTAATAGGATTTTAAGTTCAAAACTTCACTTAGGATCTTGAGAGGAGAATGAGGATGGCGATGATGGAATCTCATGATCTGCTTGGACGAAGCAAAGAGAGAGTGTACAACCGTTGGTGAAAAAAAGTGATTTGTTACCTTCAAGGTGGAGATTGTTGGATTAATGTCGACGGCCCAATGAGCTGAAGCCCACAAATCATTATCGAGTTGGGCCTTTGGCCCAGTCAACTTCTGGCTCTTGCTCTCAGTTGTTGGACCATGGCAGGCATCATCCTGGCCTTTGTTTTTCGCTCGGTCAAAAACAAACACCACTCTCTCCCAAGTCTTCTCTTGGTAACCCTAGTCTTCTTGTTCTCTGGTTGATTTTTAGAGAAAACTGTGTGCGTCCAAGGATTTTGAGCCCTCTCCTCTGTTCTTCTCTCTCTTGCGATTTCATCTCCCTCTGTCCTCACGACACAAAGGAAGCTTGTGTGTGTTTCCTCTTCGCTGTACTGATGCTCTCTAGATGGATCTTGTTTTAAGGAGTCGAGCTTCTCCTGCTGAGTGCGTCTGAAGGACAGTGTTGTGGTGAAGTTCTTGCTTGTTTCGAGGGATTGATCGTGAAGATCCAAGGATAGTGAATGAACTTGTCTGATCTCAGCTCACTGTTTTGCTATAACGTTCTGATCTCGTGTTTGTGATAGTTCTCATTGCTGATTTCTTTGTGATTTCGACTTACATGAGACGATTTTACCTAAGATCTACTCAAAAAAAAAAAAAGACAACCTCGACTCAAATTATCCTCGAGTTCTCTCAGCACCTTTTTTTAACGATATTCATTTCTTCTCTGCAAAAGATGGTTCCTAACCAATCCTGCATATTCCTTCAGCTACTCTTATTTTTCAACGAACACTGGATCCATCAGTTCCAGCTCCAACGGCACCAATACTGCCAGCTTCAACACCACCTCTGGCACCTCCCTCAAAGGTGAACAGTCCGCGCCCAAAGGACATCACCCCCACTCAGGCATCTCCCTCCTTGGTTAAAGATCCATCCTCAGCAGCACAAAGTGTTGGCCTACCAACTGGTCCACCGAAAGATAAACGCTCTTGCATCTCTCATCCTATTTCTCATTATCTCCAGTTTTACAATCTAAATCTTAATTTTCATGAGTTTGCCTTGTCTGTTTCTTCTGTCACCCTTCCCATAACTTACGTTGGGCCACTGTAACCAACGAATCTGCTTGATCAACGTCTTGCTCAAGACAGGGATAGAAAGTTAATCTCAACTCCTTCTTCTTTCAGAACATGTGGCAGAACCATGATTATAGGAAGAGGTTTCATTCCCAGCTTGAGGCTACAGTTGTTTGATCCACTGTTTTTAATATCGTATCCTTGATTCACAATGTCCTTATGTAATCAAGAAATTAATTAGCTCCACATGCTAAATAATCATAAACTAGCAACCAGAAAACAAAAGGTCGTGAACTTTTTATCTGACTTAGAAAACTAATAATCAGTATGTCACGCACCTTATTGCACGAACCAGAGTTTGTGGACTGCAAAAACAAATTATGTGGAGAAAAGTATAAGCACTACAACAATCTTATAAGCAAAGGCATATAATGATGAATACAGAAAACCAAGCAGTACTAACGCAATTTATCAAGAGAGTCATAGGAAATACTTAAAAATAGTAAAGCCCACATTGATCACCAGTGTTCTAAAAATCAACACTTAGGGCCGCCTAGGCGCTAGGCGGAGCACCGCCGCCTCGATTACACCCTTCGGCGCTGTCCTGGGTGGTTGTAATTCCTAGGCGACGCCTAGGCAGTCCCAGGCGGCTCTAAGCGGCTCCAGGCGGGTCTAACCTAATTAAACTAATCTAATTAAACTAACCCAATTAACCTAATCTAAATGTAGTCATTGTGGTGACTTTAGTCATTATATTTATATTCTATTCCATGCTAACCCAATCAATTAACCATATATTTATATGTATTTATATACATATTTACAACATATTCTAAATGTAGTCATTGTGGTGACTCGTCTGCTTGTATATATAACATATTCTCTCTCTCTCTCTCTCTCTCTCTCTCTCTCTCTCTCTATATATATATATATATATATATATATACACACACACACACACAATATATTCTCAATATATATGTAGATATATATAATGTCTTCACATATTGGATTGTCTTCAATAGCAATATAATGTCTTCACATATAATATCTTCACGCAATATGGATATGCACGAGATAGGACCAAGTATGAACTCAGTCTAGCTAAAACTACAATAATTATAATGAGGTTTTGAGAGACAGGAGGTAAAATATTATTAAAAAAAATAAAAACCGTCTAATCTCTAAGCTCCGATTAATCCCGCCTAGCGCTAGGCCCCCCGACCGCCTGACTATCGTCTAGCATTTTTTAAAACAATGGGTGTTTTGGTCTTTGACCTTTTGGTTGATATGCTGGGTAAAGATGGTTGTTTGTCTTGGGTGTTTCATTTGCTCTGGGTATTCTCCGTTTACTGGAAGACTTCGGTTTGAATCTTCATTCTTAGGATGTCTTTTCTTTGTGGAGGTAGATTAATTGTTGTTGGCAGAGGACTCCTATCAATTTGCTCTGATTGTTTAGTCTCCTGCTATTGGTTGTTTTGTATCGGTGACTTTTTTTCGGTAGATTTCCTTTCTGGGTTTTGTACTCACAGATGATTAGTTAACCTGTTGGGAGGCCAACTTCGTGGAGCAACTTCAAATTATTTTGATGCCTGTCGCATTTTTCATCCTTTATTGATATACCTCAATTATATTAATAAAATTTTTTTATTGATAAAAAAATAATGTGATAGCCAAATTTTCGTCTAAAAATATATGTATTACAGATGTGATAGCCAAATTTTATTTACAAGATTTTACAAGATTATATTTAAATAAAATAGAATTTGCCCTATCAAATTTTTACTGAGCAATTTTTACGTCTGACAACTGTACAACAAGTCCAAGGGGAATGGAAAAATGAGTGGCAGCTTGGAAATTTAGGAAATTTTTTACTGAGTAATTTTTTTACAGTTTCTATCTTTCGTCTGACAATGAGCGGGTCCTCAAAAAAGTATATATTAACAGTTCATTTCGCAGCTCACGTCGCGTTGCCTAGCATTCTCGACAGACTTAGAGCACTGGGCAGGCATGGACTGTCGTTAGTACAAAATGAGAGACTGCATAGATGGTGGTCAATACAAATGAGAACCGTTAATATACAGGGAACATATGTTACATATCTGTATATCTCTTTTTCACACTCAATGAATGTGATTGGTTGATTATTCCTCATTATATTAAATACACGCTCCACTACCATCTAAAATTTAATCTTGACTTTTCATTATCTCTAATTCAATAATTGTGATTGCGGGTGAAAAAGAAGGTGAAAAAAGAGATCTCTATAATCGGCCCCTAATATATACACTACTAACAACCCAACCAAATAAAAAGGAAAACAAGGAGAGCACCCTAAAACAAATCAAGACTAAAAAACCAACATCATGACTAATTACACAACAGAGTGAACAAGGGCATTTTTATATATGCAAAAAACTCATCATGTGGCTAAAAAGAGTTTTTAGGACATGCGACTAAAAAAGAGTTTCATCTTGCCCGACTCGCTATTTTGTATCATTTTCACTTTGAAAAATGTTTCCTTTTGGAATCATTATCAAAATTTTTTGCACACTCTTAAACAATGTTTTTTTTTATACTTTAGCAAGAAGTTCTGTCTAGGGATGGTAATTTTGACCCGACCCGATTAACCCAACCCGATCCGACCCGATTTTTATCCAATCCGACCCGATCCGATTAATATTAGGTTTGGGTATGGATATAGGGTAATCCGACTCGATTCGACCCGTGACCCGATTAAATAAAATATTTGAGTTTCGATCCGTCCTGAATTCAGATAATTATGTGTGTGTGTATGATCAAAACATATTGATCTGAAACTAATACGCTCTACATATATGGATCTGATATTTGTTTATATGTATGTATGAATATATATGAATTGTATTATGTATAAAATATTAAAGAATTATTTTAGAAATAATTATGAATTTATATATAATGGTATTTTGAATATATTTATTTTGAGAAAAATTAATTAAAGTAACTGATATACGGGGAAATTCCCTCTCCCCACGTGGACAAAAGGACAAGAGGCACAGGCGGGTTCGTTACGGAATATTAAATTCACACTCGGACTCGGATATGATCGGCCCGGTTTAGGGTTAACCAGGTCATTACAATCAATTCACTCAACATAACAAGTATAAAACGAGATAAGACACTACATCAATTCAAGTCTAGATTCAATATAAGATTCCCGGATTAAACCCACTCAAACTCGAGTTTTTCCATCATCAACATGCTGCCCACCGTCTTCGGCCAAGGCGAGAACCTCCGGGCAGCTTCTACAGTTCGCCGGGCAGATCTAGGCAACCATCGGGCAGCTCTGCCGACTCCGGGCAGCCCTCCGGCCTCCACGACTCCGGCCAAGATGACAACCAAAGTTCTCCATCTCCTTTTCCTTCACCGAGCAGCGCATCAATGCCGGCCTGAGTACGGCGACGGGCAGAACCTCCGGCCTAAATCATCGGGCAGATCTGGATGCTTCACGTCGTGCAGATCATCATCTCCTCCAACCCGGGAAAATCCTCCGGGCTCCGCAGCTGAGCTGGTCACCCTCTTCACGCCGAGCTGGTCACCATTAAGAAGTTCTGGGCAGATCACCCCTCCGGGCTGCACATTTCCCTTCGCCGAGCAGATTCGTCGGGCTCGTCACTCCTTCTTCTCCGAGCAGAACACGACCATCATCCACGCTGGGCAGAACACCATGGACCACCATCGAGCATCTTCGAGCTGATCCATGTCCTCCGAGCTGAACATCTTCGAGCAAATCACCATCTCCTTCGCCGAGCATATCTGCTGGGCTGATCATCCGGGCAGATCTGCCGAGCTCCACCACCGAGCTAGTCACATACCCTTTCGCCTATAAATACCCGACCGCCATCTTCGATCTCTCCCCCTGGACTCTGGGCTCCCCCTCCGAGCTGCTTTTCCAAGCTCCTCCCTTCCGAGCAGGTCATCTCTGCTCCTCTTCACCGAGTTGATCGAGGACTTGTCCTTGATGATTATCCATGGTCATGATCTTCTTCCTCGCGGACAGGCTGCTGCTACTATCATTCCAGTTCCAGTCAAAAAAGAGGTCATCCATGGTCAACTATGTGATAACTCACCCTTTTCGGACCGGGTTTTCATTTTCGGCTTATAGACAAATTGGGTTATTTAAATTCTTGAATAACTTGATTGGCTTAGTGGTGGAGAGCATGGATGGAGGAATGAGTTGGACTTGGGCTCAAGGCATGCATGTGGGGTTTTAGGGGTGTCTAATGATTTTTGGACTTGAATTTAAATGGGTAAAATTACCCATCTACCCCCAAAAAGTGTGGGATCCTAATCCCTAACTTTAAAACCCCAAACTCCCTCTCTCTCCTTCATTTTCCACTCCCAGCCAGCAGCTCCTTCATCCTCTTCCTCTCTTCCATTTTTCTTCTTCTCCTCTTCACTTCTCTCCTCCCTTCGTGCCTAGCCCTCGATCTTGGAGCTTGAAGGAGGCCGTTTTCGTGATCAAGAGGACAAGGAGATCAAGATCCATCCACTCTTCAAGCTTAGGGGTTGCCATGTCGCACCCGCCCCCGGGTGAGACCGGCACGAGTCCCGTGGGGGTAGCCCACGATCCCCGTAAGCCTGAACCAGACCCAAATCATATAAATCAGTCATACCAACAATAGCCATCAATCAGA
>JAOWBR010171495.1:0-11360 GCA_028571145.1 Dionaea muscipula
CCCTGTTCCATCCCCTGTTTCTCGTAATCGGACTAGATAACCATTGAGACTACTCTGGTTCATCGAGTCCATTACAGAAAAGTCACCTCAGGTGTTTTGTGTCATTAGAGAGTATCTTTAAAGCTAAAAGGTAAATTTTATCGAATCCAGTGTTTTAAAAGGCGTGCCTCGGACGCAAGGCGCATTTGAAGCGCCTGACATAACCCCAGATAAGGCACGTTCAATCAGGCATGCGTCTAAGCGCCCACGACGGGCGCCTGGGGATCAGGTGTCGGGCACGTCTAGGTACAATAGTTTCAATTTTTTTTTTACCTAAATTTTTTTAGGTTAAAATTAATAATTTGATAATTAAACAAGATATTAGGATTGATGGTGAAGATGTTGAATTGAGTATTGGTGATGTTTTTTCACTTCCTGACTAGTGATGGTTGAAGAGTTTAATTGTTTTAGATTTTACAAATCACTTTTTAGTTTTGTTATTTACTTAGATTATAGTTGGGTTTAAGATCCACGATTCAGTGCCCCTTGTGCCTTTTAAAATACTCATCGAATCACAATTCGACCCACCTTGTTGTATAAGACAAAATATTGACCAATCAAGAAGAGTCAAGCGCAGAGAGTGACCGTGACAGAGATGTGCATGTTGAGGTGGATATGTTGTATTACTCGAAGGGAGAGAATAAGAAATGAGAAGATCCATAGGCAAATCGGGGTGGCACCGTTGGTGAATAAGATGAGGAAGGAACGTCTACACTAGACAGGCCATCTATGAATGAAACCGTCGGATGAGTCTGCTAGAATAGTTAAGTCTATTGTATTAAAAGACAAAAGGAACAAAGGACAGCCGAAGAAAATTTGAAGTGAAGTGATCCAAACGGACCTTAACATGTTGCAATTTATCATAGTGAATGCTTTGGATCAGGCAAAGTGAAAAATACGGATACGTGTGACCGACCCCACCTAATGGAAAGTAATCATGACGATGATGATGCCGACTGTTTGTTGCAAACTAGACCCACCTAGAAACTTTTGCCTAGTGTGCCCAAATTTCATGGATAAGAAATAGAAATGTGAATAGTGAATACATCAATCAAGCACAAGGAACGCAAGCAGAATTTGCTGGGTAAGGTTTGGGAGAGTTCTTGAACATGCAAAAAGCAGCAGAAGATGAGAGTGGAATATACCATGCGAATATGGCCAGATAAAGCATCGAAGAGGAGCATTCGCTTGGAAAGTGGTTCACCAATACCACTTGCGATCTTTATGGCCTCTAGCGCTTGTAGTGTACCAATTACTCCAGGAACTGCCAAACAATAGATGTAAAGTGAACACAAAAATTTCAACCACAGCAGTCAATTAAAGCAAAAACAAATTACTAAAGATTGAAAAGAGTAATCAACCGTTGACGATGAGAAATAGAAAACTTACAACGAGATCAGGAACTCCCGTGTTAAAAGAATAAGGAACACATCACTCTTTGAAATTACTTTATTATGTGCATGCTTTTTTTGTGTGTGTGTGTGTTTTAGTTTTTGTTGGAACATAAAAAGACCATACTGCACCAAGTAAATAGTGTGTATAACAAGAAATAAAAATTTTGTGTTCCTGCAAAGGAACAACAAGTACTACCCATTATCATAGTACCTACACTATTTTTTTTTGGGTTTTCTGCTTCCTTGACACAAAAATAGGAAAAAATAAAGTAATACCGAGAACAGATTTCCACAGCATGATAACAAAGAGGCATACCCTCTTTGATGCAAATGTAACGATGAATATCTACCAGTAGAATGAAGATAGCAACACTAGCTAAGAACTTCACCTCTAAAACATGCTTGAATGGCGAAAACATTACTAGATAAACACAAGACATGCCAACTTAAAACCAACTGACTAACTCACCTACTCCTAAAACTCCACTGTCCGAGCACCTTTGGCAAGTGGTCATCGGCGGAGGACTCGGGAATAGACACCGATAGCATGGACCTCCATTGTAATTGTAAACAGTAAGCTAAACAAGAACTTAACTGGGTCAGCTTTCCACAAATACCAAATGGACCGGGAGCTGTCATTAGTCTCAGAATGAAAAATCAAGACAAACCAAAAACAGCAATAGCATACCTGTCCTTCCAGGCCTAGTGCAGCACCAGATACAAGGGGCTGCAGATAGGAAAAAGACAGTATTATGAACTTAAACCTAATCTTTGATTAGACTAGGACAGTATATTTTTGGTAGCCGACAGCCAACACACTATATTTGTCGGATTTGTACATATACCCAAACGGATACATGTGGTCGACCCCACCTAGTGGGTGTTTGTCGTAAGAATGATGATGACTATGAGCATAACATGTATAAGGATGTGTCAAAAGTGTCCTTACTCTAGCTCTATCTATGTGTACACTTGTATGTTTGTGCAATTATATGTGCGTATAAGAATGCACAAGTATTTGCGCCAAAGATTCATCTAATCTATCCTAATCAGCCGTCTATCAAATCGTTGCAATTGGTGTTCGGTCTCGAAGAGAAGGACGAGATCTTCGAAAAGTGGGTTTTTATGATCCAATAAAGAATCACACTTTGACATGACATGAAGATGCAGATGAAAACTTCCAACATAGTTAACAGTAGGTGTTCCGCAAACAGGATAAAATAGTTCAGTGGTAAGAAAGCAAAACATCAGAGATAAAATGTAAAGTTAGCAAGTATGAGATAAACGAATATCCAGTCAAGATACCACTCTGCCTAAGCTCTAAAGAATAAAGCTACAGAAGCTAAAGTTTCCTTGTACCTTTCCTAGTACCACGCAGCAATCATTGATCATATAGCGGCTAGGGACATTGTCTGTTGCATCAACTATTACATCATATCTTAACAATGCTGAAAGTCAAGGCAATATACAAATTTAAATGAAATGGCTTGAAAAGGACAAAACACCCCAAAACTCTGGTTATCAAAAGCAAGGATACTTGCTGAAAATTTCCAAGGCATTGGACGTGCGTAATGCTTCTTTATATTCCACAATCTCCACAGAAGAGTTCATTCTATTCAGGAAAACGAAGATTAGTCATGTCAATGATGACACAAACATGCAAGACAATAGAAGATAATGAAAATGGATGTGGTGTGTAAAAATGTACTAAACAAGATCCAAATCGAGTACATACGAGCGACAAGCAGCAGCAGCAGATTCTACTTTGGACCGACCAATGTATGCCTCGGTGTGGATTATCTGCAACAAATAACAGGATGATCAGAATCCTCCTCCTGAATCAAAACCAGAAGCAAAATTAATCTTAATCATGGACTTTTATAACGTTTCAAAATAATCTCAAGTCAAGGTACAGTTGAGATGCCCAAATGCAGTTAGTAACAACTACAAATATACTGAGTGGTTGCTCAAAGTCAAACCTGCCTGTGCATATTGTTGAGCTCGACAACATCATGATCCACAATACCAATGCGGCCTGTATGGAAACTCAAATCATTAAGCTGCAAATAGGATACTATCATCAGGGACAAGATAGAATGTGCCAGACTACAATCTGCATAAGTCCCAGCGTAAGATTTTTTGTTGGGTTCATAAACGCGCACATTTTTCTTCAGGATAACCTCATGGATAGGACTCTCATCCAAGAACATTACAAAGTCTTTTTGTCATCACCCAGAGGTAAAAAAAAAGAATGATGAAACAAAAAAAGGCAGCCTACCAACACCGCAAGCTGCAAGATATAAAAGGGCTGGGGAACCCAACCCTCCAGCTCCTACAACCAGTACTGCAGACTTCAGCAAATTCCATTGCCCTACATCAAGCCAAAAAGTCAGTTGAAAGGTAGCAACAGAAACCACAGGTTACTGTTTCCAACAATCAAGATGCACCTGCGCTTTATAAAAATTCGAGATGGTAAGCAAAAGAGTTAGCTTTCATCAAAATGTAGTCTAACTACGACTACTTAGCTCAGAACTAAAAGGCCAGGTCCATGGCCGACTCCATGGATGGTGAAAAACCTATACAAAACCTGGCGCAAAGATGGGGGCCAACCATGGTTATACACTCAACACCATTCCTCTTGGGTTGCATCCAGTGCCTTATACTTACAACTAATCCAAACCAGCTAGGTCATATCTGTCTCTGATAGAGAAGATGGTTAGAGTTGCGAACAGTTTAAGGCAAGGAAAAAGATAGAAGAGACACGATAGAGTAGTACAATGGTGCAACGAGATGTAAAGGGTATATCAAATTACATGGTGGGAATCAGCAAAATCACACAGCCCCAGATCACAGATTAGCCTAAATATACTAAATTTATACTGTAAATGACCCCCGAGCTCCACAATCACTACTTAAGAATACACACAGGCTGAATTTGAGTAACAAAACCCGACGAAATTGGATATCAATATGTTTTCACACATGAAGTAGCTTGAGTTCATCTACAACTAATTGACAATAGTTGATTCAAACCATTATAAACCCTTGCAAAATTGCATTTTTCCAATGTGGGATTCTCACATCCTCAACATAAAGCCCACAATTCGAAGCCTTTTAATTTCAAACTCAAATCGGAAGCACGACATGAACTCGAACGCAACTGAGTGCGTGGAACTATGGAAAACCTTGTACGCCGAAGGAAGGAAGAAGAAGGTGGCGGCTGTAGCGGTAGATGGCATCGGACGGGAGGTTGTGAGTGGAAGAGCCGTTGGAATTGGCGGCGGCCGTTATGGTACTTCGTCGGAGCTGAGCTTCGAGGGACGAGATTCGATCGTCGATCTCTTTCCTCTTCGACCTCAGGGATTCGATTTCACTGAGTATCTGAGACGAATCTGCTCCATTGGACTCCATTCTGCTCTGTTCTCTGTTGTGTTCCTGTTCCTGGGACAAACAAGGGTGCTGACCAACTCGTGCGGAGTTCAAGCAAGTTAAACCCTAATGAATACTTTTTAAATATATTAAACCCTAATAAGATTAAATCCCACTTATCACGCGACTCGAAAATGCATCCATCTCACCTCGCGTAGACAAACGGGTCACGAATTATGGACCTGAATCGAACCATATTAAGCAGTCCGATTCGATTCATATTTTTATTTTTAAAATATAAAATTCAGAACGAATAAAATCGTAGATTTTTTAAACGGTTCGATTCCAAATTTCACGAAATTTAAACCCGAACCGATTAGGGTGGACAAATAAGGCTAGGATCCGCGGACCTGAACCGAACCGTGTCAAACGATCCGATTTGATCTAATTTTCTATTTTTAAAATTTAAAATTCGGAATAAATCGAACCGTAGATTTTTTAAACGGTTCAGTTCACATTCCACGAAATTTAGACCCGAACCAACTCGTGTTCACCGCTACTCATACGAGGATGAAAATATTAATACTATAGCTACGGTGAGAGATTCACATGTTTTTTCACACATTATAGCAATATTCTTTGTGGACCGACAGAGAGCACGTATGTGGACTGGTAGACTAGCATATGGTTGATCGTCCGTCCTCATGGGGGTCTCTTATTTTCAACTATATCACTTAGAGCATCCACAACAAGATATCACTTAGAGCATCCACAACAAGAATAATTTTACCCAAAGATCAAGGATTTTGATGAGGTGTAGAGTGTGTTTTAGAGTGGATGAAAAAATTAAAATCCAAAAAACAACTGTAGCTTCACAACAACAAAACTTTTATTATTGCAACCTATTTTTTTTTTTTTTTTTTTTATTGCAGACAGAGACATGATAAATGAGAGAGAGTTTACTCCAAGACAAAACTGGACAGACCCAAGACAAAACTGGACAGACCCAGTTATCTTCCCGGTGGCTTTATACTTAAAGGTGATAGAATTGAATTGTTGTAGATGAATAGTAATTCATTGTCAGAAAAAAAAAAAAAAAAAACTAAAATTTAAGAGGGAAAAAGTGAGGTTTTTGCTGATGCTCTTACTTTTAATAGGGTCAAATTAGACATCTGTCACACAAGTGGATAAATTTAATCAGATATAAATTTTTTTTCCCACGGTAAAAAATATGTATTAGATTCGAAAGTCAATTTATATTTTCTAATCTAAAATATCTAATAGCAAGTTCGGATCAAGTCGGGATTAAAGCAAGTTTGGGACAGGGATAAAGAAACACCGAACCTGTTCCGAACCCGATCAAATCGAATTTGACCCCACCTTATTATAATCGGGTTGTTCGGGTTTAGTTGGATTCAGATTTCATTACCATTCATAAGAGGAGGTCATGAGATTCATGACCGGTGAACCTGATCCCCAGGTATAAAGAGTCATGTATTATTGATTATTGCTCTCAAGAGTTAGAGATGAAGAAGAGGATCATGACAAACACCATTCTAAGTAACAAGTAATGTAATTTTGAACGGTTTCAACAAAGTACAGGCTGATAGCTTGCGTTTAAAGTGAAACAGATGACTCAAAATTCTTTCCAATTTTCAATATGATTTCAGCTTTGCTGAGTGCTGACTGAAAACCAACCAAAGTAGATAACACAACACTGATGAGATATCAAGAAATTTGCTGCTATAAATTCATAAGTACTACATAGGACTTTATAACACAACACATGCATGTAGATGCACGCCCGAGTCAACATCGAAAAAACAAAACGCAAGCCACCGGAGTCAACGTCGAAAAAACAAAACGGCGAGAAAGAGCGAGACAGACCACCATAATGCATATTGTAATTCTAACACCATTGAATTTTTCACAATAACAATCCAATCCACTTCTAGGCTGAAGTCACGGCGCCCCCTGTCTGGTGCAGCATTGCATCGATCTCGTCTCCGTCTTCCATTTCCAACTGTCAAAGCCAAGGAAGAAAACATTATACGAAGCCCTGCATGAAGAAGAGAAGAGTAACCCTTCTCTGCAACATTACATTGTTCACTCACAACTTTCAATTTGAAGATTACAAAAGTAAAGTTGGAAACAATCAATCAATCAAAGGAGAGGGAAAAGATCAATGCCTCATCAGGAGTCTGTTCAGCTCGAAGTCGGCGACCATCAAATAGGAAAGCAATGGAGTTGAACTCTACAGACTGGCGATCACAATAGGCATTCATAAGTTTCTTCAGCTGGGTGCTCCTCTTGATCCTGAAGAAGACCTCATTTCCATCCTTTTTTTTTTTTTTTGTTTCATGGAAGGAAAAAGAAAGGGTCATACGATATCGTGGAATAAGCTAAATCACCAAAGCTTTATAGGTTTATCGTTAGATAACATTAATCTAACATAGATGAAAACCCGATGTGGTTATTCTATCAAGACCAGCTGAAATCCTCAATGGTACAGTAACAATCAAGCGTGTTAGGTAGCCGACAGCCAGCATATTATAATTGTCGGATTTTGTGTGCATGTATCCTATGTATCATCTTGTAGATGATAGTATGAGCTTTTCCTTTTATCGAGGGCTTATTCCTTTTAGTTTGCTTGATTCTTATGTTCTATGAACAAGCACAATAATATTTAAAAAATATCAATTGATAATTCTACTTGACAATGAGCTATGAGGCATATTCAATTTGGTGCTATGAATCCATTTCTAACACAAATACTCCGTTACCTCATTTCTAGCTTTTGAAGCCTTGAATTCACACATTTCCCAACCTCTGTTCCATAGACTTTCTCATGTCGTTTGCTATTAACTTCGAAACACTGTTAAACTTCACACGATTAAGCTTCATTGTAGAGCCGATCAAAACGCATGATTCGGTCTATATGACTTAAATGCATGCCAACTAATAGAATCATTGTGATTTGTTTTGTTCCATAGAAACAAGCAATCACTAGATCACTTTAAAGTGATTTCTTTTAGCAATCTACTGCAGTCCATATAAGCTATAGCATCAAATTCCCAATGGAGAACATTAAAACATGCAAATGGAGCTGCCCTCACCTCACATTGTGCCAAAGACCTACTAGGAAAAAAGAAGAAGAACTAAGAAGAGGAAGCAATTTCAACTATGATTTTGGTTCAGATGGACAAAACGGTGAAAAGAACACTAACATCCTGTTTGGATGGTAGGAAATGAAAGGATTTAAAAGGAAAGTAATTGATTTCTTTGTTTGTTTAATTTTAAGCATGAAAAATGGTGGGAAGTGGAAGGAACTGGATGGAAAACTTTCGTTCCTAATCTAAAAAATGATCACCTCTAAAAATGGTGGAATTTGGAAGAAAAGGAAAGGAAACCAATTAGAACCTAACACCCTGTTTGGTTTGTGGGAAATGGAAGGAATTAGTAGGAAAGTAATAACTTTCTTATGTTTGGTTTGATTTTAGCCATGGGAAGTGGAAGGAATTGGAGGGAATTGAAAAGAAAACTTTCCTTCCATTTCCTTTAAAAGCCCTCCTCCAAATTTGGTGGGATTTGGAAGGAAAAGAAAGGAAGAGAAAGTTTTTAGTGTTAAATTATTAACTTTTATTTCCTTCCCTTCCATTTTAAACCAAAATGAAGCAATAAAATAAAAGAAAAACTTATTTCCTTCTATTTCCTTCAAATTAAACTAAACAGGAAAGTAAAGTTACTTCACTTTCCTTTCCTTTCCTTTCTTTTCCTTTCCATTCTTTTCCTTTCTTTTCATTTCTTTTCCATTAATGAATCCGAACCAAACGAGACCTTAGTAGAAATAAACTACACTTGACTAAGCCAAAGCAAGCAAACATCTATGGGGCAGTGGATGTGGGGAGCTGCTAAAGCCCTCACTTTTTTAACTCATGCCACCCCTTTTCTTTTCTTTTTTTTAAAAAGGTGATGGCTTGAACAAAAAAAAAAGTGGTGGCTTGAGAAAAAAGTCACCCAACAGTTCGGTAAAGTCGACCAAACACTTCGGTGAAGCCGACCGAACAAAGTGATGTCTTGAGAAAAAGAAAAAAATGGTGCCTTTAGCGGCTCTCATGGATGTGGCGTCGCCCTCTTGCCTCTTGGTCGGGGTGAATCGGCGTTGATGCGATTGTGATTCAGTTTAGGGGTCTTTTTACTATCAAGTCATCAACTTCCACAATGGGGTTTTTGTTTTCCTTATAATTGAGCATCAGGTTTTGCAAACGAATGTACCTTCGAAAATTCAGGAATAAGTTGGAACTTGTTGACAATCGATTTCGGCGTCGATCCTGGGGATTCCTTGCTGCTGATGCCCATTACTTTCTTCACTGGTCTTCCTTGTTTCCTTCTGCCTCTTGTTTGCTGAGGCTAATGGGCTCGCCGACCAGAAAGTAGAGGACGAGGGGGAGGACGCCGCGGCGGCGGCGTAAGCGGACCTGCGGTGCCGCAAAACCTCTCAAAGAGACGAAGCTTAAACCCTTGAACTTGATTCCTGAAGATGATGAGTCATTTATACTTTACTAAATTACTATGAAAAAACTTGATAAGTTACCCTTTTCACTATACGCGGCATATCAAGTATTTGTGACTTTTTAAAAAATAAATAATATTTAAATAATATTATTAATTATTTTAAATATCTTTAAAATATTTTTAATCTTTTTTATGATCCGTATATTATTAAAATGGGTGATTTTTGTTAAAAAAATGAGTATAAATAATATTTGAATAATATTTTTAATCATTTTAAATATTCTCAAAATACCCCTAATCTTTTTTATGATTCGTATTCTACTAACAACGGATAATTTTTCTTAAAAAGATGAGTATTTCAATTTTAAATTTCGATTTTTTAACCAAAAAATACCTCTGTTACCCGTGCCGGCTGCCTCCCCAATACCCGCCACCCGAGCCGGCCGGCCCCCCGGGTACCCGCCACTCGAGCCGGCCGACCCCCTCGGTACCCGCCACCCGAGTCGGCCGGCCCCCCGTACTCGCCACCCGAACCTGGCGGCCCCCCGGTACCCGCCACCCGAGCTGGCCGACCTTTCTATTTTCATTTATTCCCGAATTTTTTATACTTTTATCCATTTTTTACATACAATTATTCACTAAAATGCATAGAAAAAATGTGGATTCACTAAATAACTTCTTTTTATGTATTTTCATGATTATAATCATGTTTTAGATCAATTACAGTTGGAAAACGTATGGATTAACTTGTTTTCATCCATTTTTCATTGTTTTTCATAGACTTTCATGATTATAATTAAGTTTTACACTGATTTCACATAGAAACGTATGAAACAGTTTGTTTTCATTCATTTTTATTATTTTGCATCAACTTCCATGATTATAATTAAGTTTTACAGTGATTTCACATGGAAACATATGAATTCATCCATTTTTATTATTTCCCATCGACTTTGATTATAATCAAGTTTTACTTTGATTTCACATGGAAACATATGAATCAGCTTGTATTTATCGATTTTTCATTATTTTTCATCGACTTCCATGATTATAATCAAGTTTTACAGTGATTTTACATGTAAACGTATGAATCAGCTTGTATTCATCCATTCTTATTGTTTTCGTCGACTTCCGTGATTATAATTGATATACGGGTATTCACCCCTATTTTCGTGAACAATGAGATAGAATGGTTCAAGCCAGATCTTTTTTGGCCTTCAGGACCCACTTGGGACGCCTGCTCGGGGAACAAGCTCGGGGTAGCTGTTCGGGGCACCCGCTCGGGGTTCAGGCGGGGAGTAGCCTCTCACATCATCTTTCACCATATGAGGTTATGGACACCTTCTTGCTCACTCGGGACTGCCCCCTCGGGATGCCCCCTCAGGAAACCTGCTCGGGGTACTCCACGAGTTGACTCAGTGACTCTCTTGTGGCTCATGCCTCACCTCACCGCTCATACTTTATCCCACTTGCTTGCTCGGGGTAACCCCCTCGGGTAACCCGCCCGGGGAGCTCGCTCGGGGTCAAAGGAAGAAGTTATTGGCCTTCTTAGGCCAAGCCCATTTCCACTATGTTGCTTGCTCGGGTAACCTGTTCGGGAAACCCGCTCGGGTGACCCGCTCGGGAAACCCGCTCGGGTGACCCGCTCGATAAACCCGCTCGGGTAACCTGTTCGGTGGCCTGTCTGTATATCCGTACAACCAGTGGCATTCTGGTAATTTTCTCATCTCCAACCCCTATAAATAAGGGTCTTCTCCAATGTTCAAGGTATGTGATCCTTTGCTTACTTTTTCCCTTTGGCGTTCTCCCTTCTCCTTTGACGAGCTCGGAGTCCCGCTCGGTGGACTTACCCGGGTAACCTGCCCGGACAACCTGCTCGGAATTCCATTCCTAGATTGCCTCTCACTTCCTCGGGAAACCCGCTCGGGTAACCCACTCGGTGATCTCTCGCCAAAGGCTTTCACCCTCTTCCACATTTGCTGACTTAAGCATCGGAGCGGTTTCCCCGAGCTAACACCTCGGGGTACCCTCTGACGAGTTTGT
>JAOWBR010171506.1:0-18911 GCA_028571145.1 Dionaea muscipula
AAAAAACTAAAATCAAGAGTTGTGCGTGCAAGGGCCTTATTTGTTTCGCGTATAGGGATATGAGATTGGATTAAATTATCCCGCCTAGTCTTTATTTCATGTTTGATGATGATTTTTGCAAGACAGATAAGGAATCTCACCTTCCTCTCTTATCCCATTTGAATGATGGGATAACCGGATAACCAAGTAACGTGGAACTCACTGTAGAGGTGATTAAAATAACTCGGATTGTCCAACCTGTCCGACCCGCCCGTTTTTTTAACGAGTTTAGGAACGACGTTGAGCCCGAAATATTTTTCCGGGCCGGGTTTGAGTTTCTTTTTTTTGTGAAGGCCCGACCCGGCCCGCATGTTTTACAAAGGTCCAGTCCGGTCTAATCCGCCTAAAATTCGGATTTAGAATTTGAGAATCCGAACCCGCAAATGATCACGTCTACGTGGGAGGTAGTTACTTAGTTATCTCACCCGAGTGGAATATGAGACGATGTCGATCAATACTGGTCAACGTCGGAAAAAATAAATTGTTCGACACTTTTATCCGGAAGACAAACAAGTTTATAAAATCAATTCCCATCATCTCTTATCCAACTCACTATCTCATAATTCATTATTTTCCCCTCATCTTTCATCATTAATTATCCATTATTTTTTCAATTTGCAAAACAAAGTGGGCTAAGTAGTGTACGCAAAGTACCCCTTTTAGGTCTTTAGGGGGGGCAGGGAGGGGGTGGGGCCTCCCATTTGTAGTGACCATTGTCCAGTACAGGGCAAACAGAGAGAGTTGTAAGCGCAAATGCCTGTCGCTTCTTCTTCCTCAAAGTTTCAACCACCACCCAACAGAGACCACATGACATTCATTTCCCATTCCCCTTCCCTCCTTCTCACTCCTTTCTTGCTTCATAAATAAATACCCCCTTCACCCTTCACCCTTCACCCTTCTCATCATCATCATCATCACCACTCTCCTTGGATCTAATTCCCATATATCTCGTAGCTAGCTAGCTCGATCCCCTCAACAATGGCGATTAGGAAATCAAACAAGCTGATGCATCAACCAGCAGTGATAAAGCAAATCCTGAGGAGATGCTCGAGCTTGGGCAAGAGGAACAACGGAGGATCATACGACAACCATGACGACGGGCTCCCACTTGATGTCCCCAAGGGACATTTCGCGGTCTACGTAGGAGAGAACCGAACAAGATACATTGTACCCATCTCGCTCTTGTCTAACCCCGAGTTCCAGTGTCTCCTTCAACGCGCCGAGGAGGAGTTTGGATTCGATCATGAGATGGGTCTCACTATCCCTTGTGAAGAAGTTGTTTTCCGCTCTCTAACTGCTTCCATGCTTATTGTCAGATAAAATTAATTCATATTTCATTCAAGATCATATATATATATATATATATTATATATATATATGGGTGGATATGAAGGAAAATTAAGCTAAGCTGCAGGCTGCACTACTGTACCTTTTTTGCTTGCATGCACTGCTTAATTTATTCTCTCTACTGTACCTTTTTTGGGTTCTCTTCTCTTTGTTTCTTCAAGTAGTTTTAGGGGATCGAGCAGCTGGCCCAAGAGCAGCAGCAATTAGTGTAGTATTTTCTGGGTTAGATCAACTGTATAAACTACTAAGTCATTTTATATAGAATTTTCCTCAAGAGGGGTAAGTGCTGCAAAAAGGAAGGTCCCCTGTGCATGAGAGAACTTGTATTAATATTGCTTCAGAAATGAGATCAATCTCTTCCTTTTTAATACTTTCACTTTCATCTTATTTCATAGATGGTTGAACTTTCACTTCCTTTTTAATACTTTCACTTTCATCTTATTTCATCAACAGCGATATCTAAAAAAGATGTGATCAAAAATTATGAGTTTGAATTATTAATTTTGATCTTAATTCCTGACCGGTGGGCCTTAACCCTTGATATAAATTATAATCACCCTCGATCACCACCCAACCACTATATATATATTATGAGATATCCGTGTCTTTGACCCGATGACCTTCACTCGTGAGAGACCTTTGTTGCTGCATGCTCGTCAAATGTAGAAAAAAGGAAAGGCAAAAGGAAAAAGGAAAAGCAAATGAGACTGATGAGATTGATAAGGTAAAAGAAAAAGTAAAGTATTATTTCTCACCAAACTTGGTGTCCACGTAGGATAAATATATGACACATGGGACATACTCTGTTTACAACATTCAAAACAAAGCTTAATTATTTCATAGATTGTATTATAGATGTCTGCATTTCACCCACTAATAATCTTGAAACCGTAGAGTAGCAAATTGTGATGGATTTGAATGGGCATGAAATTGACATCACAACCCCTTCACTGTTCCTTCCATTAATCTTTCACCAAACCATCCTTATCTTACTTGCGGTCCTTCTTTTAGTACCCTCCGGATCTAAACCGTAAAACTATGTAAACTTTAGATAATTTGTAGACACGAGGGACAATATTATTATGATCATGTCTTGGTAAAGTCATTAGTTTGGTTTCATAAGAGCATATGTGTGAGTTGTTGTCTTTCACATCAAAGGTGAGAGTTGAATGCATGATAATATATAAGTGTGTGTTGATTTATAATATATTAATTTAGGCTTTTTTTTTTTATTAAAATACAAGTTTAATACATTGCTTGCATGATTATTTGATATCGTTGGTACTCTTTGTGCACATGTGAGTGGCAAATACGATTCTGATAATTAATAGTTAAAATTTCCGATACCTTTATGACCGGATTAAAAACGTCAGATTGCTATCTTCGTGTCGTGACATCACGTACACAGGAAACAAATAGTTAAAGAGGTTCCGAGATTGTTCTAGGAATTTTTTCTTTGATGCTTAAGTCGATAACTTAGAAAATCTTATCTTTGGTGTTGAATATAAAAGATATTTATAGGAATTTATTTTATCTCATGGGAATTATGAAATGTAGACTTTAGCCCTAAAAATCCGACGCATTTATTTTTTGCTAGTTCATTTAGGATATTACTTGCTGCTTTATGGGAACTTGTGTCTAATCAGTTTAGCGGGCTGACTGCTGATCGGCTTGCAAGTTAACCGACCTGTAGGCTCTATAATCTATATGAACTTTGTGCCTAAAAGGATCCTTAATCATTTTTAGCCTTGTGTCTCTTTGTCTTGGGCTTGATTCCTTTTGGGTTCTGGTGTTGAGTAAGGATATTTTACCATTTTCCCCTTAAATATTAATAATTTTTAATATTGGATATTTTTACAATATTATCAATTCCTTGTGTGGACGCAAGTTATCATGAACTTTAGAAATTTGAGCATACAAGTTACATAGTAAAGTGATGAGGCCTGGAAGTCTTGGGTCGACCAGCTTCTGGGCTGGGCCAGAGCCCGGTAGTTACGATATTCCTTTTTTTTTTTTTTTTCTTCTCTAAATTTCTAAAAATTATTAGACCGAATGATGTAATATGGGCTGGAGCCCAATTCGAAAATTTATTTATTTAACCCTTTACCTTTTTAGCTAATTATTTAGACACATTCCAAGGGTGAGTCTGAATTTTTTTATGAGTCTTTAATGAAATAATAGTATGTTATGGTTTTTTATTTTTAAAAACGACAGTATATTATCATTTTATAAAAAAATATATAAAAATATCCTATCTATAATTTTTTATTTTAATATACTATTATTTTATTAAAAATTAAAATAAAAAATAAAAAACGACGAGCAGAGATAGAGATATAGATGAGATGATACAACTCGAGCTCGGCTCGTGATTCGTCTCAAAAAAAGCTCGAATAGCTCGGCTCGAATTGAGCTCGAGCTCGATCTCTAAAAGTTCGAGCTCGGTAAAAAAGCTCGTTAACTTAACAAGCCGAATAAGTTAACAAATTTTTTAAATTTTTTTATAATTATATATTATTAAATAGTATTATTCAAATATATAAAATTTTATCAAAATATTATAAAAAATAAAAATAAATAAAAAACTGCATTAAAGTCTGAATTTGAATTCGATATAATGCTTGTTGAGTCTATCGAGTCAAACTCTAACTTTATCTCTATAAGCTCGTTAAATTCAGGGTCCAGCTCGAACTCGAACTCGAACTCGAACTCATTAAAATTAAAAAAGCTTAGCTCATTTATAAAGATATGCAGCTCGACTCGGCTCGTTTACACCGGTAAAGCAAAGCAGAGGTGTGCCGGAAGCATGACTCATTGCCTTCTTTTATTGGCTCACCGATATCTTGGTTCACTGACTTGACAATCTCGAACGGTTGCACTGTTACTGTGCGAGCCATCAACTAACCCACTGAGTGATACCGCCGGCGAGCTGCTGCAATGGCTGTTGAAGAAGACGACGAGCAGGAGTACATGCCCCCTCCTCCTCATCCACCTCAGAAGAAGAAGAAGACGGAAAAGGACAAGGAGCTCTCCGATGACGATAAGAGGTTCAGATCATCAACATCATCATTAGCAATTTACTCAGTCGCTCAATCCACCATGAAGTTCTGTAGAAATTGAATTCAATTGATTCTTGATTAGGAGGAAAAAGCTTGTTCCTGGAGGTTTGCTCAAGGCTGAACTGAGACCTGGAGGCGGCGATTCCAAACCCTCCGATGGCGATCAGGTTCCAGCGACGGCACATTTGCTTGATTGGTAGATTTCTTGTTTGGATTGCTTATGTGAAATTGAACGAATGCGGATGGAAATTCCTCAGGTTGTCTATCACTGTACGGTTCGCACACTTGAAGGAGTCGTGGTTCAGTCCACCAAGAAGGAATTTGGAGGTCAGTTTAGAGTGTATCAGCTGATTATTCGTTTTGCTGAGCTTATTTGGACTTTGAAAGTTGGAAAGTGGATATGCGAGCTTAGTTAATTTTAACCTTTCGCATAACATGTGCTATCATCGCTGTCGTTATTACATGAAGAGGCTACGCCAAAGTTTGATTTTGCATCAATTTGCCTGATTGTCGGAAATTTCAGGATTTAGTGTTTACATGAACTAATTGTTCCATGATTGACCGTGAAGGAAGGAAAGATAAAGATTAGGATTGTGGAAGCTTTAATTATAAAAGAATTTTGTCATTGATGATTACTTGATTGCTCATGGCTAGTGGCTTGTCCATTAGTAACCAAATTGATTGTAACCTTAATTTCGC
Source organism: Dionaea muscipula (assembly GCA_028571145.1). Lineage (NCBI taxonomy): Eukaryota > Viridiplantae > Streptophyta > Magnoliopsida > Caryophyllales > Droseraceae > Dionaea > Dionaea muscipula. Next base: position 5,145 of record JAOWBR010171506.1, read on the forward strand.
ATTTCATGGGCATGAACTTGTTGCATTGAAGAATTTTAGAACTTGACAGTTCTAGGAGATGGACGGCACGGTTGAACAATACCAGAATGGTTGCCTGGTTAGCAATCATGGTTTTGCAAGTATGAACTAATCGATTAGAGTTACTTGGCTCATGAACTGTTACAGCGTGGGAGTTTAATTTATTTTGTTTGATATTTCCATGCCATCGGTAATATCAGACAGTTCTCTCCTTCCCTTTCCAGATGATAGTAATGTTGTGCCTCTTTTTTTTTATTAGACAAGCATGTTTGTTTATAGAAGTCTTTGATCTTTCTTCCAAGGACATTATAAAAGGATCACCACAAATAAAATACTGGAAGCAATCAACACTAAAAAACAAGTCCCTTTGCATAGTTTTGCAGATTCCCCTCATTTCAACATTTTAATATTTCAATCAACTAATGTGTATTTTCTGGCTTATGCTTTGGCTTGGAACTTTATGTATATGAAACTATTTTACCTCTTTTCAACATATTAAAATTTTAAATTAGGGCTTCAAATGCATCCACATAATCAAAGTTAAGAGAAATTTCCCTTTATACCAATAATTTTGTCTGGATTGAAAAACATAATCATTCTTTTTGGGAAACTTGACTGGATGAAGAACTGAGTGAACATTTTCTTTTAGCAGGTAAGGGTAATCCAATAAGGCATGTTTTAGGCAAAAGCAAGATGCTACTGGGGTTGCTCGAAGGAATTCCCACCATGCTGAAGGGTGAAATTGCCATGGTATTGTGCCTTTCTGAACTAATTTCATTTCTGATACTATTGCTGTAGGTGTGGACAGAAATATTGAAATTGTTACAATCCAATATGGAAAGAAATATCTCCAAGATTCCAAAAGTGGCTGAGATTTGTAAGAAGAATTGATTACAATCAGCATAAAAATCAAATAAGGAAATCAATAGTAGATATTCCAATAAAATAATAGCAGAAGATATTCTGTACTAGATTTTTCTATTTTATTGTTAGTAATAGTAGTATTAATATTTGTAATTTTCATGGAACTAGGCGTGCTAATTGTAAAATGAGTGAAAGGAAAAATTCTCATTTACTCAAAAATATTCGAGAGATACAAATATATAGCATAGAGGCAAGATACCCAAAATACCCTCATCTAAACATACTCTATACTCCAGTCCTGATCAAAAAAAAAAAAACATACTCTATACTAACAACACTCCCCCTCAAGTTGGAGTATAGATATTGATCATGCCCAACTTGTTACATATATAGCTAACCCGTTTTCCTGAAAGTGACTTCGTAAGAATAACCCCAGATTGTTCATTAGTCTTCACATGCTTCAACTCAATATCTCCAGCTTGCAGCTTCTCTCTCACAAAATGGCAATCCACCTCGATGTGTTTAGTCCGCTCATGAAATACTGGATTGGATGCAATATGAATGGCAGCTAGATTATCTATCACATCATATCTAAGTAGGCCGGGGGGCTGAATATCCCAACTCATCAAGTAACTATCGAAGAAAGGTGATATCACTAGTCAAATGTGCAAATGCACAATACAATGACTCAGCACTAGATCGGGCAACAACTGACTGTTTCTTACTCTTCCATGAGACTAAATTTTCACCCACAAAAACACAATAACCAGAAGTAGATTTTCGGTCAAACGGAGAGTCTGCCCAATTTGCATATGAAAACCTCTCTATACGGCAATGTCCATGATCGCTGTACAACAAGCCACGACTAGGATGTCCCTTAATATATTTAAGGATGTACAGTGTTGCTTCCCAATGGGGAGTGTGAGGGTCAGACATAAACTGACTCACAACGCTCACGGAGAAAGCAATATCAGGACGGGTAATGGTGAGGTAATTCAGCTTCCCCACCAACCGTCTGTATCTCTTTGGGTTATCCAATACTGCACCTTCTTCAGGCGCAAGCTTCACTCCAGGAAGCATAGGAATGTCACTGGGTTTTACACCCATCATGTCTGTATCTCTGAGCAGATCAAGTGCATACTTGCGCTGGAATAGAAAGATCAAGTGCATACTTGCGCTGGGATAGAAAGATCAAGTGCATACTTGCAGCTAGCCACTTCAACTCCTAGAAGATACTTCAACGGTCCAAGATCCTTTGTTTAAAACTGACTCTGAAGGAATAGCTTCAGGGAAGTAATCCCTATACTATCATTCCCCGTAACAATGATATTATCCAAATAAACAACTAAGAAGATAGTGTCAGCACTAGAATGTCTATAGAAGACTGAATAATCCTTTGCCGATCTCTGCATGCCAAACTCCAAGACCGCAGAGCTGAATCTCCCAAACCAAGCTCGGGGAGATTGCTTCAAGCCATATAAAGACTTCTTTAACCGACAAACATGTCTAGACTCCCCTTGAGCAACAAACCGAGGAGATTTCTCTAAAAAGACCTCCTCCTGTAGATCATCATGGAGGAAGGCATTCTTGATGTCCAGCTGATGCAACAGCCAAGAGCAAGATGCAGCCAATGAAATGAGCAGCCGAACAGATACCATCTTAGCAACCGAAGAAAAAGTGTCAGTATAGTCAATGCCGTACACCTGTGCATACCCTTTGGCCACCAGACGGGCCTTAAGACGGGCCACAGAGCCATCAGGATGGACCTTCACCATATACACCCATTTACAGCCAATAGTTGTCTTGTCCGCAAGTAAAGAAACTAGATCCCAGATCTGATTGGCCTCAAGGGCCTCCATCTCCTCAACCATAGCCTGCTTCTAACCAAAGGAAGAAAGGGCATCAAACAATGACTGAGGAATAGAAATGAAGTCAAGAGCAGAGATAAAAGCCTGCAATCGAGGGGAGACTCTAGCATAAGAGATATGGGCAACCATGGGGTACGTAGCACAACGACGGTGACCCTTGCGCAGGGCAATCGGAACATCCAAATCCGATGATGGAGAATCATGGGAAGACTTCAATGACACAGGAGTAGGAGTAGGAGTAGGAGTAGGGCCAGGAGAATCCATAGGAAGAGGTGCAGGAGCGGGAGAAGCTAGGGGAGGCGCAGGAGCAGCTGGAGAACCCCAAGAAATAATAGGATGATGGCCCCGTGTATAAACGTGAAGGGGCATAGGAGCCAATAGATCAGAGAAACTGGTGGAGGAATTGGGGCAGCTGGAACCAACTCATACACAAGAATATCATCCACGGATGAAGAGTCTGATGGGGCGCTAGGTAAAGGAGAGGAAGAAGCAAACGGGATAGCCTCATCAAACACACCGGTAGAGATGCTGAAGCATCGTAAATCGGGAGAATAACACTGATACCCCTTCTGTGTGCGGGAGTACCCCAAAAAGATACAACGCATGGATCTAGGATCAAGCTTGGTCAGACAAGGCCGAATATCCCGTACATAACAGGTACACCCGAAAATCCGCAGGAGTAATGGATGCAGAGGCTGATGAAGGAATAACACTCGGTAGGGGATCTCCCTCTGAAGAACAGACGACGGCATCCGATTGATCAAATACATAGCAGTCAAAACTGCCTCACTCCAGAATAACTTAGGCACCTCAGTCTGAAATATAAGAGCACGGGTCACCTCCAATAAATGACGGTTCTTGCGCTCCGCAACCCCATTCTGAGGGGTGTCAGGATAAAAAGACTGATGAATAATACCATACTGAGTCATGAATGTTGTAAACTGAGATGAGAAATACTCACGAGCATTATCACTCTGAAGCATCCGGATCGAAAGAGAAAACTGGGTATGAATCTCAGCATAGAAGGCGGAAAAGACAGAAAACAACTCATCATGAAATCGCAACAGATATAGCCAGGTCATATAGGAATGGTCATCCACAAAGGTCACAAAGTAACGAAATATTGCACGAGATTAAACCGGACACGGTCCCCATATATCAGAATGCACCAACTCAAATGGAGCAGAAACCCGTGTATCACTCCGAAGCAAATATGTGGCTCTATGATGCTTAGCAAATTGACAAGATTCACAAAATAGTCGGGACACAGATCGAGCCTCGGGACATAATCTCTTGAGGTTGGAAAGAGACAGGTGACCCAGGCGATTATGAAGGTCAATAATAGGGGAGGAAACCCCTGAACAAGCCACACTGGGTGAAAGAACATCCAATAGATAAAGTCCGCCGGAGGTACGACGACCTCGACCAAAAAGGGTCCCCATTGAAAGATCCTGAATCTCACAAGAACTAGCACAGAACAAAACAAGACAATGATGAGTCTGAGTCAACGTACTCACGGATAACAGATTGAATGGAAGATCGGGTAAATACAGAACCGAAGAAATGGTCAATGCAGGAGTCAAGGGAACCATCTCTACGTTTCGAACCGATACACAAGAGTTGTCTGCAACTCGAACATCAGGATATGGGGACGTAGAGGAGTACTCATGCAACAGACAGAGAGAGCCAGTCATATAATCAGATGCGCCCGAATCAATAATCCAATCTCGAGATGAAGCAAATACATATGCAGCTGACGGAACGAGCGGAAAAGACTGAACAAAAGTGGCTGATGAAAGAACAGACTGAGGAGAGTTCTGCTCACCCTGGTCCATACCACAAGGAATACAAGAAGACTGGCGATGTAGCTGTCAACACCGATGACGGACATGACCCGTACGACCACAATGCCAACAAATAATGGCGCGATCACTGACGAGAGGAGGCATTGTTCAATCCAAAGGAAGGAAGCACATAAACGGGAGAGAAGATCGATCCTCAAAGATAACATGAACATTAAATTAGGCGAGCACCACTGACAGTGCAATCCAAAGCCGAGGAATCGACACCGCAAAGTAGGAGCCACATCAAACTAGTAACTCATTAGCAGGCATAGACCAGAATCCAGGCGAAGAAATAGGACTCAGCACGCCGTCGAATAAAATAGAGGAAAAGTGGACCTTGAGCAAGGCAAAACACGTAGAAAATGGAAGAAAATGCCACTGTCGTAAGAGGAATAAATGTCCAACAAGAGGAGAGCATGCTGGATTTTTTTTTCCGAAAGTCCAGGCGGCGACGCGTGGCAGAGACACGGCCGGCGCGTGTGTGGTGGTGGACGACGGAGCGGCTGAAACGGATTATAGATCGGGATGTGCTCTATCACTATATGAGGTCAAACCCGTGAAAAAGTTGACCGAGCACCGCCATTTGGAGCTGGCGCCGCCGCGAGAAAGTGGAGAAGTCCTCCACCGCTGTCTCAGGTGGTCGCCAGAGGCTGGGCCTATCCTCCTTAGGGTCACCGGCCTCTGGGTAGTCGGTGGTGGTGGTGGGTCAGCTGGGTAGTCGGTGGTGGTGGTGGTTTACATGTTGTTTAGGGTGGTGATTTAGGGTTTTGGTGGTGGTCCTTGACGAGTCTAGGATAGTGGCTCTGATACCATGTAGAATGAGTGAAAGGAAAATTCTCATTAACTCAAAAATACTCGAGGGATACAAATATATAACATAGAGGCAAGATACCCAAAATACTCTCATCTAAACATACTCTATACTAACAACACAGACAATTGAAAGTACTGATAAACCATACAATTAAGATGAAAAAAAAGATAGGAAATGATTGGTGGCTCTTCAAAAATAGCTCTTCATCATGGCTTGTGAATATCACATAAAACAAGAACCAAACTGAAGGAAATGGAGGGAAGCTTGGAAGTTTTGGGGAATTGTGCTAAACTGATTGATTTCTATGATCCATGCAAGGGTGATTGGTTGGCAAGCTTGGATGTTTATGCCTCCTTGTGAATTAAGAGAGCTTCACCTTGAGGAAACCTGAATTCCACCCTTGATGTGCCACCTCAGGACCACCTTAACCTCCATGCTTTTGTCCATCTAAACATCCTCTACACCAGCTTTCTGGCCACATTTTCATAAGCCTTTAAGAGGCAATATAAAGAGAAAGGGAAGAAGTGAAGAGAGGGCAAGAAAGAGACAAGATATTGGACAAGAAATGGAAGATGAAGGCGGAGAAAGTAGAGATAATGATCATGACCTGATTTGGGGCAAGTACTTCATCCTCGCAATTTTTGTTTCTTTTGTACGTGTTGTTTGTTTCTGAATTCTGATTCAAAATTCTCATTTGTTAAATTATAAAACCATTTCTTGGACCTTTTACTATGAAGTTGATTTTTTGATAGTGTTGGCTTATTCATATGATATCAAAGCTAGTTTGACCAAATGATCATGGGTTCGAATCTTGGTATCCCCAATTATCATTGTGGTTGTTATTGTTGTTATTTCAATGGACCTGTGTATAGTCCACATCAGCCTAGTGGGCTTTCGCGTGAGAGGACGTGTTAAAATATAAAATCATTTTCCGAGCTTCGTTATTTTAACATAAGTTTGAGCTTTTAATAGGGTTGGTTCATTGACACCATTCATGTTCAACTTCGTTATTTTAAGATTTGATTTTGGTTCCCACAGTTATCTTGCTACTCATTGATCGTTGTATCATTATTCACTTAACTGATGCTAGCATTTCTCACCTTGAATTTCATGCTCTTTCTAGAGCCATTATCATTATCCTTAACATATGCTTTGCTTGACCTCAGTCTAAAAATTCTTATTCATTGATCGTTATCCCTAACATGTGCTTTGCTTGCTAGCATATCCTTAGCATTTCTCAGCTTCGTTATTTTAAGCTTTGATTTTGGTTCCCACAGTTATCTTGGTACTCATTGATCGTTTATCATTATTCACTTAACTGATGCTAGCATTTCTCACCTTGAATTTCATCCTCTTTCTAGAGCCATTATCATTATCCTTAACATATGATTTGCTTGACCTCAGTCTAAAAATTCTTATTCATTATGCACATTAGTGATAACCTATAAGAATGTGATGAAAGGTGGACTGACTCATGCGTCAATGTTTTGAATGCAATTGACAATGTTCTACAAAAGAACAAAATGTCAGCATTGCTGGAGTAAAAGAAGATGAGAGGAAATTGCACGGAAAAATAGTACATGAATTACCTGCAAACTGGAAATGGTTCAAGGATAATGTTGATCTACACCTTTTCTGGCTAGTTTGAAGGTACTATATTACTTTTTCGGCTATACTGCTCAAAACCAGACTACCAGGCAGTATTACACATTAAGATAAAATAATATCCTGCATCATATTGGAGATTATCCAATCAGAACCTACTCTATGTCAACAAGTTTAGGTATCATAGTCGATGCATCGGGAGAAGGTTGTGTTTTATTTGACTCCAACACAAAATTAAGATTATGACCAGTTCCACAATCAGGAACAAAATCAAAAGTAAATAATAAAAATAAACTCATCAACCAGCTACATGAAGGTCAGAACTCGTGAGAACATCTCAAGTCTCACTTCACACTAGGTAGGTCACTGACTCACTAGTAATTGAATCATTCTAAAGAAAGTCTTGAGATATAAAAAAAGAAAAGCTGTGGGCTCTGATTTTTTTTTTTTACAAGAATGCAGATCAGTTATAAAGCTTTCCAGAATAAAAGGTGAAGTAAATACCTTAGACCATTCAAGTGTGACAATCAAATATCAGCATACCCCCGCAATAGCTGGGAAGCGCTTATACACAGGGAGACAACTTTTTTTTTTGAATCAAATATCAGCACAGCATACCTGTGTCGCTGCATCTTTTGTGGATGCCGCTTCTTCAGAATGAACGCTTTGATCAACAACCTTGCCACAACCACCACAAGATCTAAGAAAAAGAACAAGACAACATTCTGTAAGAAACATTGTAAAGGTGCAGAAGGCATCAAGCCCTGCATTAACATGCTTGGCTAATAAAAGAATACACTTGTGTGCCCAGTAAAATGGACTTGATGGGCAAACACGCTTCATGAGCCAAGGCAAAGCAACAGATATATCAAATCGTGATGCCACAAGCCATTACCATGATGCATCAACAGGAAAAAAAAAAAAAAACAAGAGCAAGATTAAGCAACATACATTAATCCTAACTTGGTGCTGTCTCCAGGTTGATATCGCGTACAATTGGCACACCAGATCATTTGCAAAGGTTCTAAATAATCCGGAAGCCTGGAAAAAAGAGCAATAAAATAAAATTTGAGCTTCAAATGAAAAGCAAAGACGAGAGACAGCGGACCAAGACAGATAATAAATGAAGGATACTGTAATCCCATTGGGCAATGAGGATGATTGTTCAGGCAGCAACCATAGAGTGCAAGTCTGTGAAATCGTCATGGTAATTGTGTAATGCTACATCATGTCCAATGTTTTAAAAGGCGCAAGGCGCACCGAAGCGCACAAGGATCGTGAAAGCTAGGCGCAAGCGCGCGCCTGATCGAAGCTAAGCGCAAAAAAAACCAAAAATTCTAATAATAAATGTGAGCATTGAACAATAATTAAAAATAAAAAAAAATAAATTTCTAGTTGTCTAATGAAGTTAAAAAAATAATGCAATAATAACATAACGTAGTACAAATATAATCTAAGTAAATAATAAAACTAAAAAGTTATTTGTGAAATCTAAAACAATTAAAGCCTTCAACCATCACTCATTAGGAAGTGAAAAAAGATTATCAACACTCAATTGAACATCTTTTATTATTCCTTTACGATAAAGAGGTTCCAATGCTCCACTTGCTCTAACAACAGTTCCCCAAATCAAAGAATCATCTTCAAACATCAAATCATTCTCATTGTCATTGTCATTGTCATCGTCATCAAATCTATCTAGTAACCACTCATTAGATTCTTCAATATTATCTAAAAGAATTGGATCCATAATATGTCTCTGAATGTATCGACGCCTTAATACTCTATTATATTTCACGTGCACTAAATTGAGATGTTCTTAAGTCAATTTATTTTTTCTTTTGTTGTGAAGGTGCAATAAGAAACAAATACAAAGTAAATACTTCATATTTCTAAAAAATTTTTTCTTTTAATATATTGAAACGCTTATATATTAAAAAATACTCCAATTTCTCTAACAATCCGTAGCACTACAAGTTAGGAAACGAAGCACTAGCTCCTCGACCTCCCCCTCTACCTTCAGGTTTAGAACTTAATGTCTAGAGATACATGTACTTAGAGGTTAGAGATTGACTGGGGCGACCGTCCGGGCTTCGACCTTCTCCTTTTCTTGTCCTCTCTGACCTATCCCTCAAATAAATTGTCTCCTCTTTTTTTTTTAATTACAAAATTATTAACTTTAACCTAAAAAATTTTAGATAAAAAAAAAGTTGAAACCATTGCGCCTAGGTGTGCCCGGAGCCTAATCCCCAGACGTGCGCCCGAGGCGCATAGGCGTGCGCCCGAGGCGCATAGGCGTGCGCCCGAGGCGCATAGGCGTGCGCCTGATCGAACACGCCTTGCCTGGGGTAATGTGAGGGGCTCTAGGTGCGCCTTGTGCCCGAGGCGTGCCCAAGACGCGCCTTTTAAAACATTGATCAGGTCTTTCAATGCAGCAGCAAAGGACATACAGCTCTTTCAAGCAATGTCAGTCTCATAGTATGATGAAGTTGTTTTCTTTACCTTTAGCTTAATCTTCATACTTTTTGGATCACTGAAAGGAGGGCTTATTCTTCCTAGTATCCTCATATTGAAAATGCATGTTTAAGAGAAGCTGGGATAGACACCGTTACATTCATACTAAGCCATCATCCTTGAAATCAAGATTTCCTGTTAAGGAGAGTTTCTATGCACCATGAAAGTATTTATTACTCCCTTCCTCCCAAATTCTTTGCAAGTTATTTCCCTTTTATTTAGTTCCAAACATTTGCAACTCAACATAATTCAATGTATTTTTCTACATCATCCCAATTATGCTCTCAATTGGAAATATCAATTACCAAAAAAACATTGTTCCATTATGTAGACACTTCTTGAAAGACGCATCCAAATAAAGGTAGGAGGTGTATTAAATACCTTCTAATCTCCATCTCATTTTAAAACCACACAAACACTTGGGTGTGAGTGAATATTTTATCTTTCTATAGTCTTCCATATTTTGTTGAATGAATGAGAAATAGTGTGTTGCCTTAGTTTTACAAGAATTAAAGGGACATACAAAGTTCATTAGGCTAGAGATGGATTGAATTAATGAGCCAGATTATATAATAATGGAAACGAAAGGTAGAAAAGAGGTTACGGAAGGTTAATAAATTACCTAAGAAACAATTTGGGTGTATGATAGGAAGGTTGACCATGACAGCTATTAGCTTTTACACCAGCTATTAGCTTTTACGCCATATGATAAAGCGTTCTAAGGAGGAAAAAGGATTTGCAAATGGTTCTTATAAATTTGGAGAACAAATATGATTTAACTTTGAGATATTGCTTGCTTCGAACAACAACAAAGCATTTTTCCCACTAAGTGGGGTCCGCTACATGGATACGACATCGTCAGTCTCCTCTATTATGGTACACCAAAATACAATTTGTAATTTTCTATAAACTCTTCTTTGATTCCTCTCTTGACTTGCACCTCTTCCATTACTTCACATCTCCTCTCTGATGCATTACGAGGCTAATGCTTCACATGCTCAAACCACCTTAACGATGATTCTCTCATCGTGTCTTCTATAAATACATGTCACTACCATTTCCCTAATAAACTCATTTCATATCCTATCATTTCTAGTGCCAACACATCCACCTCAACATTTTCACATTTGTCACTCTTATCTTCTCTACATGATTGCAATTAACTTTCAAACACTCTGCTTCATAAATATTGTGGGTCGAATAACCACCCTATAAAATTTTTCTTTGAGCCTATATGTAATTTTGGATCATATAGAACTCTTGAAACGCTCTTCCATTTTATCCAAGGAATTTTAATTCTGTTTATAACATTTTTGTCAACCTCCTCATCATTCTGTATCATCAACCCAAAATACTTAATAGATTCTCTTTTAGGCAAGCTTTATGCTCTCAAATGCAAACTATCATCATTCAGTTTCGACATGAAACTGAAACAACATTCCATATACTCAGTCTTTATCCTACTTAGTCATAAAGTTCCAAAACGCTCATCCAAGTTTCCATCTTAGCGTTAACACATTCTCCTGTGTCATCCACCAAATAACAAATTCTATATGTCTAATTAGTTCATCCAGAATCAAAACAAATAAGCAAGGGCTCAAAGCTGAATCTAGGTGCAAACCTAATTTTACCGGAAAAGATTTGTTTTTGCTAGCATGCATCCTAACACAGTTAACACATCTCTCATACATACATACATGTCATTTACAAGTTGGAATATAAGTAACAAGAGCCCCTTCTTCTCTCTAAAGAACATTGTGGGGTCAAAGAATTAGAAAAAGGAGTCGTCGTTGGTTATATCCAAGTCATAGAAGGCAAGCATTAGATAGCAGCACCTTGTGTGAGGTGCCTGATGTGAGACGCAAGTACATACAAAATTTTTTTTTTTTTTGATCAATAAAGGCCATAGTCCCTCTAAGAAGCTAGCTGTGGAGGTGGAACTCCACATAGCTAGTTAGCAGGCTGATGTCTCGTTCGTTAACGGAATTAACCAGACAAATCGCTCCACCAACTAAGAACGGCCATGCACCAAGTACATACAAATTGTGGTCATGGGAAAGTAAGTTGATCAATCATAACCAGGTCGGAGACTCCATGCTCTTGCTTAACAAGCCAAAGGATCATCTTTACATATTTCTAATTCTAACCATTAAAGGAAATGAACCCATAAATTAGCGTCGGCTAAGTAAAAGAAAAGGCATTAACACAGTAAAGTGAAATGCATGAGTTAGACCAGTGGCGGAAATAGAAATTTCCATAGTTTCCCCTAATTTCCCTTCTTTTGAAAGCGCAAAAACACAAAATAATCCCTTCTACATATATGCCCCCCTACGGTCGAACCAAATCAAACTCAAAAGGACATTATTTTCAACTACACGTACAAGTGGGCGTTCAGAATTACGACCCAACATCTTCGTCCCCGATCCTGAATACACCCATTGTTCTACTCATATGATCTTGTAAGTGTTCCATGGCTCAAGACCCAATTTTCATCAATACACAATCACACAAAAAGATTGATAACTTGGGCCACTCATGTAAAGCATACACCATCAAAAACCCTACAACACTTCTAAGCGAGAAAGTTAGTAGCCCACGAAAAAATAGAAAAAAAAAAAAAACAAACAAAATACCGTGTGGATCGATGGGGGTCGAATGTCGAGATTGTGTCAGGAAACCCTAGAAGATTATTGGAGAGGGAGAGAAAGATAATTAGATTATGTGTAGAATTTTGTTGAAGACGACTCTCATCTGAACTGGAAAACGGCTTTGCTTCGGTTTCGACTGGGCGTGGCAAAAGATGTAACCTCCGGATTTTTTTTTTTTTGTTGCCCTTAAAATGAGCACAAATATAATTTACGTCACCACTTTTCTCATGTCATCACATCGAAAAAATTTCAAATATCACTACTTTACTCACGTCACCATTCAGTGAAGTCTATCGAATGTTCAATACAATTTAATGAATAGTTCGATAAAGGCTATCGAACTGTTTGACAAAGGTCACCGAACTGTTCGATAATTTCCACCGAACTTTCTTTTAAAAAAAATGGTGTCATTAATAGAAATTTTGTGAAAATTAACACACCCCTTTTTGTTGAGCGCTTCTTTAGACACACCCTCGAGCAGACACAACCCTACTTCGGGGGTCGTGCAAACATTTTTGTCCTTATTTTGTTTTGGAATTTTTCAGTCAAACGGTAGTACACTACTGTTTTTATTGTAAGAAAACGTAGTGTATCACCGTTTGCTCTTTTTTATTTTTTTTAAACGTCTCAAACAGCAGTATACCATCGTAAATAGTCACTATTTACGGTAGTATAATGTCGTAAATAGAGCCCATTTATGTTTGTATACTACCATATGAGCATTTATAATTTTTTCCAAACGGCTCATACGATATTATACTGTTGTAAATATGCCCATTAATGGCAGTATACTATCAAAAATAGTGACCATTTACAGTAGTATACTGCCGTATAAGATGTTTAAAAATAAAATTATAAATATTATTTAATGATTTTATTATTGCTATTATTTATATTAATATCGGTAATTATCTCCAATTACAGAACAGTTTATGATTAATTTAATTTAAATAAATATTAAAAGTATCGATTACATTAATAGCACTTCTCTATATTGGAAATAAATGCTAATAACGAGCAGCATAAACGTAAATTCAATTCATATTTTTCCATCAATCATCTTGATCTTAGAGATGCATGCTCATATCAATGAGCATGGGAGTCTAAAATATCGGGAGGGCTAGCATCCTAACATACTATTTACGAAAGCTTCTAAATGAAGGTGGAGAGCATCTGTCGAGCCTTCTTTTGGTCTGGTATCGCCTTAAACCGAAAGAAAGACTTTATCTCCTGGAGAGACATCTGTCAACCCAAGTTGTGTGGGGGGTTAGGAATTAAAAAGCTTGTGGAGTGGAATTATGCTTTGCTGTGTAAACTCCACTGCGATATAGAGAGTAAGAAAGATAGGCTTTGGAATCGGTGGATTAATGCGTACTACTTACGGGGAGCCAATGTGTGGGCTGCCGCTGATTGTATTGGGTCTTAGGTGTGGAGATCATTGTCAGGAATCACATTGTGAGTGGTTCTAACCTGCCGAATGGACTGCCCCTGCATAGATGTCGTGACATGGCTATGGTTTACTTGAGGCTACGTGGGGAGTCTATGAGAGATAACTGGTGGAAGATTGTTTGGGTCGCGGGGATGCATCCTAG
>JAOWBR010171507.1:0-11359 GCA_028571145.1 Dionaea muscipula
AACCCGATCCGTTGCTAAACCGAACCGAAAAATAACCCGATAATTACAATCCGTTCATAATCCGAAAATCGAAAACCTAACCCGATGACAACCCGAACCGAAATGACTCGAATCCGAAGTGATCCGAACCCAAAATGGATTGATCCGAAATCGCCCGACCGACCCAAAATCAACGGTTCCGAAACCGTGATCAGGACTAGCAAAAACCATGATAGAGCACCTGAAATAAAATTCATCTCAAATACGATAGCATTGGCATATGATACTTGAGACCGAAACATAAAGTTGCTCAATGATACATTCTTCTTTCGAACAGATCACAGAAGCCGGACCAGACCGGACCGACCGATACTGGACCCATGATTAGAATTACAAACCAGCATGGTACAGAAAGAAACTATATTACATTCGATGATTCGGGTACCCTATTTATGAGAGAAACCCGCTTACCATTAGAGTTCAATTGCATCCATCAAATCAAATCAAATCAAAGCACCACTTGAGCAAGGGCTAGCTTAGGACCAGACACAGCTCTGAGGAAGTTCTCAAAGGGACTGGCAGGAGGCAATCTCATGGCTGAATATGTGATGTTTGCGCTTCCTTGAACTTGAAGGGGTTCCGCCTCAGGAGGCAATACCTGCTGCATGAGCAATGATCCAAATTCCAATGAGCTTGCAAAACAGAAGCTCTAGTTTTCTGTTTGAAAGAAAAAAAACAAAAGGGCTCACTTTCACTCGGTAATATCATACCGTGAATCCATTTGAAAGAAGCGCTGGGAACAGCTTTCCTGCGGCTTGGATGTCATGATTCGGGTCGACCAGCGAATTTGACAGCTTTTTCCTAGTGCCCATCTCGAGAGCTTCACATTGGCTAGCTATGGTACTGTAAGGAACCGGGGACATTGAGATTGAAGTTCCTGCTACTTGGCCAGCAACTTCAAGAGCCTTATTGCACAAAATGGAGATGGATCAGGGTTGACCCAGAAAGAATTCAATGGAAAATGGAGACAGACAATAAAGGAGGAGGAGGAGGGGGGGGGGGTTTACACTTACTGATTCAAGAAGCTTCCCGATGCTGATAACATGAGACATCGAAGGGGGAGGAGGAGGAGGAGGAGGAACATTTGGAGTCAAATGAGATGTGCAGCCGGTAACAGAAGAACCACTTAGATCATCCTCAACTGCAGAGCTGGATGACAGCTCCTGCAAAACAGTAACATTACTGGCTGTGTTACTGAACACAACCAAAACAAACTAGGCAAGGGAAGGGAAGGCACAATTCCCCTCCCTTCTACATCATTATTATTCAGCAACAAAATGTTTGTACTGATAAAAAAAAAACACAAAACAAAATGTTTGTACAAAGCACAAGCAATGCCAAGAACAAGTGTTTCATTCAATGTTCTAAATGACGCTCGACGATAGCATGGCGACGGAGGACCTTCAAGCACTAAGGCCTTTAAATCGTTGATTAATTGACTTCAAGCAATTCGACGGTTTTTATTTATTTATTTATATTTATGTATTATTTTTAGTGTATTGATTTGAATTTTTATTTACTAATTTATATCTAAACTTTGAATTACATATTAATTATGCAGCTCAGCCTACACTTTGAATTTTTATATGAACTTTCATATTTGTTCACATTGAATTCATTGTGCAGATGTTGCTTTGAATTCAAAGTATATACACTTTAAATTTATGTTACACTTTGAATTTTCATATGAACAAACAGTTATTGCTCAGCCTCCTCTGTTGCTCATTATGCACATGTTCAGAACCCAACCAAATATCTCATATAAAAAGACCCTACGTACGAGGGAATTCATTGTAATCCTGAAGTGATGATTAGTGATGAGATGAAGGGGAACTGAACAACAACATACTTCAATATACTATGAAATCATATTCATGGAGTAGAGTATGTCGTTGACTTGATTTTTGAATTAGGGTTCGTCGGTTTTTGGGGTTTTTTTTGAATTTTTTTACCGTCAAGGCTAAAAATCGACCGCTAAGCCTAAAAATCGAGCGCCAAAAGCTTTGGCGGGACGATTTTTAGAACGCCAAATTAGGCAAACTGATTTTTAGAACGATTAGTCATAAATCGCGACGGCAGGACACCTTCAAGCGATTAATCGCTGATTAATCGACCGTCAAGACCGATTTTTAGAACAATGATTTCATTAAAAGGTACATTTACATAGAATAGCAAAAAGCTTGGAAACCATCTAACTTACGCTGTCCATCAGAGGTGAACCCGTGGACTTGGTCACCATTTGGATGTGATCCAAATCCCGTATTGGTTGGGAAGCGAACATGATAATATCATCGAGAGGGAACGGCCCAGAAAGCTGATTAAGCAAATCTTCTGCAGCTATCTGAAACAGACCAAAAGGGCTTCTTTGTGGCTTCAATTTTCACAAGAATCAGAGTAGCATTTCTATCTAAAGCGAGGGGGTTATACCATAGGATTAGGAGCAGAACACAGATGTGTGGCCATGAGATTCAGCATGAGCTTGTCAGTTTCATCCTTCTTGTCCTGTAGCTTGCTCAGCAACAAGCTAGGATCAGAAATATCCGTGGAGCAATATTTCCTTACATCTGCTTGAGGCTTGATGTATAGTTGAAAGGACTCATCACTGATTCCAAGATATCGATCAACCTGTAAAACATCAAAGAAAAAAATAAAAGTGCCGCTCGAGAAAACAACATGAGAAGAACACAATACCAAACAAACTCAATCATGGCGATACTTACATCATGTGGGATGTGGGACTTGAGAAAATCAACCAGATCATGCATGCAATAAACCTTAGCAGCCCACAACAGCATGGAAGTCGATGTAACAAGGATTGATATCCGGCAAGCTGGAGACAGTGTCCCTAAGGAG
Organism: Dionaea muscipula; assembly: GCA_028571145.1. Classification (NCBI taxonomy): domain Eukaryota; kingdom Viridiplantae; phylum Streptophyta; class Magnoliopsida; order Caryophyllales; family Droseraceae; genus Dionaea; species Dionaea muscipula. The sequence continues at coordinate 2,893 of JAOWBR010171507.1, forward strand.
GTGAAATTTTCAGTCAATAATAACTCCTACATAAGTAGACAGCCAGCCAATAATTGCAATTATCTTTCCACGAACCGTAATTAGGGTCCAAGCCCAAGGACAGAGATCTCAGGGACAAGGGAAGGTGCAAAAATCGAACGGCGAGGCTGTGATTAGTGTCCTGCAAATTAAATGATTTGATTAGTGCATGATCCTGGAAGTAAGTTGAATCGATATATACAACAATAAGAGTAAGGAAGAAATGAGTGAGCAATGAGAGTGAGCACTAGTTATGAAGAAATGATTTGATTCAGCAGAGCACTCACCTTGTGTTGTGAAGAAATAAGTGTTATACAATAAGAGTGAGCAATAGCTTCAAAGTTTGCCGGTGAATTATCCGGAAGGGTGGCCTGTATCCAGAATCCAGAGAGCAGCAGCATGACTTGATCATCACTAAGTTTCATGACAGAAGGTTCCTGGGCCAATACCCAATAGATAACTTTAGCAGCAGTAGAGTGAGACAAAATAGTAGAAAATTTGCTTTGATACATATGAGCTTACATTACATACCACCTCAGTTAACTGCAATGAACCAGCAGTCCGGTCAATAATGGAAGTTATTTTGCAAAAGTTAGGGGAAACCTTGTGGGTACGGTGTTGTTTTGAATCTTCTTCACCAAAGTTTCTACCCTTACAGTCGTATAAAGAATCGTTCATATGCCTCTCTGCTCCATCTCCATCTTTTTCTTTTCGTAGCTTGTCAAGTAAAGCTGCGGCCGAAGCAACAGAGGACGCAGCAGTGCACTGCCACTTTCTTGTTTCACTAACATAGCCAGATCTCCAAGATGAAGCATCATGATTGAATTGATTCATGAATAGAAGAGCACAGAATAGTTGATGGGCTCCAATACGTGCCTCAACAGCCGGATGAAGCATGGCTTTCAAAAGTTGGAGAACAAGAGCTTCAGGAATCACCTACATAAACCGTCAAGAAAGAAATGATTTACTCAGAGAAGCAATCCTCCTCGGCAGGGAATCCCAAAGGTCAGTACAGTTAAAAAAAAATATCAGCTGAGCTTCAGAGCTTTGCCATGAACTATATAAATTGAAGAGACGAGGGTGCATCTAGCATTGAAGCAAAGAGTAATAGCTAAATGTAAAATAACTATAATTCATGGGTCTTCTACCACAAGGTTGACCTTTTCGTAGAATTGATTTCCAAACATGGTATTGGAGCAAACTCGTGACGAGTTCAAATCTTGTGAGCTGTTTAGCACTTGGTATGAGGTGGATCAGTGCACATTCCACGCTTCAAGTTCAAAAGAGACATTCGCGTGAGAGGATGTGTTGAATAAATATAATTGGGGCCAAATCAGTGTACCGCCCCTGTGCATAATAAGCGAAAACTGCACCAACGAAATAAAATGCTACAGAGACAAGTTGTTGGACCTTTACCTGCTGTGAATAGGAATGGCATGATACCAACGAAAATGCATGAGCGAGAGCGATTAAAGAAGAGATGGTTGCCCTGGCAACAATTGCAACGGGGGGCAACTTCTCCAAAGTTATCACCATTAAGTCAAATAGTGACCTTGCATCCTTTAACTGACAAAAGAAAGCACGAGAATCAACAGGTTGAAACTTAAGAAACAAGACAGAAATGTAAGTCATTATGAACACAAGTTACAACCCCCTAAAAGGTCATATTGCACAGTTGGTACAACATACCATTATCTGGTTGGCAAGGGAAATCTAGATGACACAAATATGCAGCACTCGATACCCAATCATAAAAGAACTGCATACGAAGTAAATAGAGTGGACATTGAGAAGTGCTGCACATACCCCTTTCATTATTTCCAATAAGCAAGCTTCGATAGAATTTTGTAGTTGAACATTCAGGTTGGTTTCCTCCTCTCCAATGGGTGTAGCAGTTGCCTGAAGACTTTTCCTCAAGTGTCTGCAAAGATCACTAACAGACCCAATATCTACCAGAGCGGTTTCAACTCTGATTTGGTGGGCCAAAAAACCGGCAACTTGGACGACACAAGATTTCATCAAGGGATCATGTGAGACATTCTTGTGATCCAAATGGCGGACAACACTGGATAGCACAAGCAGCTGATTTTCTGAAGTAGAAGGCAAAGGATACAATCAGTGGAGAACCAACGTGACACCCCCAATCCCACATCGGTCATTAGGGAGAGATTGAGATTAAATATAAACAAAGTGAGTTATATCTATGTCAACAACGCTTAACCTTTTTAAGTCGGAGAGGATAAAAGAGCCTATTAAGATGTGATTGGTGGGGCTTTAGGCCTAATGCGTTTATAGGAAGTATCATAGCACGCCAGTCATGATAAGCTTGCACGATTTTTGGACCTAAGTGTCAAACTTATTTCTGTTTGATTGGGTCTGACGAGCACACAAATACTTTAAATGTGGGAGACTATGATACCCTCAATCCCACATTAGTGGTTGAGAAGAGATTGAGATTAAATATAAGTCCAATGAAGTTCTATATGTAACCCTTAATCTTTTCAGGTTGGGGAGGATAAAAGAGTCTATTAATGTGTGATTGGTAGGGCTCTGAGCTCGGGATTACAACCAGCAGTGACCTTATTACTCTTATTTAGACAAGCTTGCACAAAAGTGTAAATAACCTTCCAAATACCATCACATTATCTAAATAGGAAATGGCAGCCTTGTACCTTTTATTTTTTGGAATACCCAGCGAGTAAAACTATTAGGGAGGAAAAGAACTGAGAACGAGGGTAGTATGGGCGTACTATGGACCATAACTTACCAGGTATCTCAGTGAAATAGCACATATCAGACAGAACTGTTGCAGCCAAACCCTGCTGAATCCAGTGGCGCTTAGTGTCAAAGTATACAAACATTGGTTCCAAGAGACAGCGCATTGTTGAGCTCTCTTTCACAAGCTCAGCCAGTCTTTGAAGACAAATTTGAGCCCATATTATTGGGCACTGAATCTCTTCTCTTTGACAAATAAAACCACAACAGCAGTCAAACATCTACACCAACAGCAAGCAAAGAAGTCCAGGAAACAAGAAATTTTAAAACTATACAAAATTTACCTGGTAAGTAAAGATGGATCTTTCTTTTCTAGACGAGGCCTCATAGGCATCAAACTGGGGCTTGCATCACCCATAGTAGCACCCGCTCGTCCTTCATACCTCATAACTTCATCTACCCAATGGTGATGCTGCTCACCAAGATCACCATTTGTGTTATCCATATTCAATGCATAATTATCTAGAGTGGCAATGGCAATCTGCAGCCAACAAAGATAAAGAATCAGGAATTCAAGTGAAGAACTATATGGCCTGGTAAAAATTGAAATAAATGATAATAATAATAATAATAATAATAACAAATGATAACGATACAAAAGTACAATTGCACAGCAGGTAAGCTTGAATAGTTGTAGAAGAGTAACTTTAGTTTATGGCAAGATCAAAATACTGAAATGATGCTCGACAATCTTTAGTTTATGGCACGGTGAAAAATACTGAAACAATCTTCCGTTTATGGAATGGTCAAAATACTGAAAAAAAACTTTAAAAAAAAAATTGACAATTACTTGGTCAACAAAACTTAAAAAAAAAATTTGCCCTGACTAACCTCCTCTAAATCTTCAAAGAAGTGGGAAAATGCAGCCATGAACCAAATCTGCAGATAAAGAGCCCATCAAAACTCTTCCCAAACTCAGGAAATGTAGAATGAGGGGCGAAGATATTTCACCATTAACATGCATATGGAGCAGCTAAAAAGTTATCAGTTTCCATGAATTTTTTCAACATGAAAAAATGCCAAAGGCAGCAAGAATAATGAGTTACCATTGCTGCAAGACACTGCATGCTTGATGCTCTTAGGAGACGCTTATCATGCTCTTCTCCAGTACCACGAGCCAATACATGCACTTGGTGAGCCAAGTTCTCTATAGTGTGTGCATAAGTTCCATCAGTCTGCTAAACATGTATTAGTCAGAAAATGCACAGAGAACAAAGTGATAATACATGAAATGAACTCTACACATGTATTTTGTTGTCTTACTGAACCAAATCCATTTGAGAGTTGGAATACATTGAGAAATGATTGGACAAAGATGTGGATCAACATGAGAATACTAGGAAATAAAAAAGGGTGGCCTTTGCACTAAAGCTGCTGCAGCAACTGGATTTCTAGAGGGCAAAGCGTCCACTGCCTTATCCAAGCACTGATGAGAGGCTAATCCATGAGTTAGACATGGTCTCAAGGTCTTAATGGGAATACCACCACTTAAAGTTGACCCAAGGCTTATCCGTATGGCTCGGAACTTAGGAAAAACAAACACCCTCCATCTTTTTTCGTCCAACGATTGGAAGATCACAAACATATAGTTTCTGCTCTTAGCCCTTACACCCTAACATCTAACTAACTTTATCACAAATGAAACATAATTCTAATATACCTGACTATAAATGAACCTTGTTAAAATTTCACATCCAGCTATCTGCAGAGCCTCTTGTTTTGAAGTATCCAAAAGTTCAGACGTAATCTTCAGCACACTACCGACAAAATACGCCCTGTAGGATAAAACAAATAATCAACATTAAGATGTTGGCTTACTAATTTAAGTTCAAGCTTGCCCAAACCAGGCCGGTGTCACTAGGGGAAGACCAAGTTCACTAGACAACAAGAAGCATAATTGTCTCGTTTGAAAAAACCATAGCCATATCTCATCTGACTTAGGTGAATGAGAGCCAGTGTCATTGCATTAATTATATAACAATATGCAGTTCATAACAACAATCAAGATGTAGAATCTATAGAAAGAAAAGTTCATATTTACATGGGTGATATCTATGAGGAGAGTGACAATTCAGGAAATCGATCAGGCCGGTGATCTGCAGTCAAGCCATTCAAACGTTGAAGAAAGCACAAAATCAGGACTATCATCAGTTAGTTAGGATTTGCCGTATCAGATCTTTCCATATCTGCAGCATTGGAATTTTGTTTTTATTCTCTGTAACTTGCCATTGTATCTTGTGACTTGTATCTTTATTAATACTATGAGATGTGATCAATACAGATTGGGTTTTTCTTCTTCTTCAGTTCTTGTCAGTCTCACAATATCCCCATTCCCATCCCATGGTATCCCCTCGATATGTGATACAGGAGACTAGCTAATGCTTCACAAATACATCCCTGATCATTTACAGTCGTAAGATAGGCTGAATCAAAAGATGATCAAAGAATTTCATTTCTCAAAAGCACACATGTATACATAGAACATTAAGACCAAGATTACAGAGTCCACTCCCAACTTGAAGTTTGAGCTAAAAAAGAATCCATTCCCAGCTTAACTTATTATCTATTTATCACATGAATTATGATAAGGGGCAATCCCTTAAAAGATAGAAGTTGAATAGTTCAATTTCACAAGTAAAGGGTGAAATCGGTACACTTTATGCAACAGAATGTTAACATCAAGTAAATCAACAAGCTTAATGAACAGGAAATTACTCACAGTTGGTTCCTACAGATGCATAGTAACTTCACATAAGCTGCAGTGATGACATTGATTATTTTGACATGCCCACACCGCAGTTCTTTGTAAAATCTTTCTTCAAGATACTTGGTGATCTGCCAGAAGAAAGCAACCGCCAAATTTAAAAAAAAAAAAAATTGCATAATGTACCTATCAGGAAGTAACATCTATACCTTGGGGATTCGAAGAGGATTTTTGGCAGCATATTCACATAACTTTACAAGCTTCCTTTCATTTGCTTGGCCGTCCTGTACACAGAGAGAGATGAACAACATATCAATCACTGGGAAATTTAATAGGCAAGCACCAAGTTTTTCTCTATTCCCAGAGAAAGTGTATCCATTTTGAGCTGAAGATTATTCATTATAATGCAACAAATAAACAATAAACATAATCCTCTATCCAAGGATTTTCATTTTTCACATGTAAAAAAGAAAGCACAATGGGAACTTTGTCGAAAGCATCCTACTGAGGAAAAAATTCATTAGCATGTGAGTTGCAGATCATCAGAAACTGCTCAAGTAAATTCATATAAGAAAAACTCGAGGAAAAAATTCATACTAAATTTGCAACTGCAGCCCATCCTGGACTATTGCATTACATCTTTACCTTGAATCCTTGATTAGGTTATTAAACCAGCAATTTTAGCATGTTTCATCTGATCAGACTAAGCTTCTTTCTTTCATTTCATAAGTTATTCTCACTTGTGTGGAAATCAAATTTTCAACCTACTCATTTCCGTGATTAATAGGAGGACATTACCCCAGCAACAACAACAAACACGACCTTTTCCCACTAGGTGGGATCGGTCACAAGTATCCAAAGGATACATACATCCAAGATCCGAAAAAAAATAATACGTTGACTGACGGCTACCTAACAAGACATTACCCCAAAAACATATTTTCTCAAACGTGTCACTTACTAATGGAGGCCTAGCAAGTATACAACGGCAAAAAAAAAAAAAAAAAATTACTGCAAAAGGTCATACCACAGAGAGCTTGTAACAAAGGACCCCTAAAAAACTTAGAACCAGGGGATTCATACATACAGTTACAGACATGGACTCGCACTTTCCCAGGGGTGGTTCAACAAGCCAGAGGTAGCTTCAAACCTCATTTAAGCACTCCCTTGCACTCCATTGACTCGAAACAGAAACTCATGATCAATTTCCCTCGGCTACAGCAGAAGATAAGTGCACCACTCATGTGACGTTGCAACTCCTACTCCAATTACCGCTCAGGTGAATATGAAATCTTGAATCTTGATTATTTCTTTTCTATTCACGACACACCTATTGCCCTTTTTTAATCGTTTTTTTCTTTTCACCCACACCTTTTGTCAGGCACATGCATTACAACAAAACAAGAAAAGTACACGGAAAAATGTAAGGAAAAAGGAAGAAAATTGCGTGCACTCACATGGGATTTTGGGAAGATTTCAGCAACCAACTTCTTGTAACGCTTGACGGGCTGCCGGGATCTTGATCTTAGAGCAGGGCAGCAGATGCACATCCTGCCACAAGCAGGGAATATCTTCCTGGAAATGAACCCCATTTCCTGCTCACGCACCCAAACAAGCAGAACACAGAAGATCAACCACACAAACTATAGCACTTCAAGCTCCGGGACTAGAGGAAGGGAGGGACCAGGAGGAGAAAAGCAAAACCTTCTTCTCATATTGACACATCCACCGGGCTCACACACGCCCTCACAAAATGAAGAAGAACAAAAAAATGCAGGAAAATCATAACACATAATGAAAAATTGCGAAGCACTCCACATAAGAAAACTCCTTAAAGAGACGAGCTAGGAGCTACCACCAACGTTAAGGCTCAACAAATGACTGCTACAAGCTAGCTTGAAATAGAAACCTACCCAGGTAGATGAAGATAATGTTGGAGACAAAAACAAAAAGAAAAAGCACCAGAAGCTTCACAATTCCAAAAAAAAACTAAATCTGGCATCTTTCACATAGTAAGGTGAAAAACAGGTGAGAGATATATATGAGAACACCAAAAAAAGACAAATACAAAGCAATGCCCATGAGTCCATGACCCTCACGGCGTAGAAAAGGGAAGAACAGAGAAGATAACACGTACCCAGGAAAGGGAATCTGAGGAGAAAATTGGAAACACCCCCAGAAGAAGGAACGTATAAAGATTTGAATTTTGGTGGTGGGCAAAAGAAACAGGGCTTTCTAATCCCTCTCTATGTTATTGGTGAGAGAAGAAGCAAGTTGGTATTCCCAGGCCATTAAAAATTTAAAGCGTTGTGAGCAGTTTCCCTCTTCTTACTCTTCGTCAAGAGAAGGGGGATGTGTGAGAGAGGCACGGAGAGGGCGCGCAGCTCGAGACAAAAAAAATTAAAGAGGGAGAACAAGTGTGGTCACGTGATAGTCCTCTGCTCCTCAGTCCCCACTTTGTATTTCTGTCCTTGTCTTTTTCTGTCCACAGCGGAGCGGGTACCTGGTTCTCTGCTTTGCCTGGAAGTTCACGTAAGTTGTCTAGAGTCTAGACTTGATTATACACAACAAATCCAATATACCATTTATACCCCTTTTCCACTCAAAAAAAAAAAAAGGTGGGCATGAAAGTGACGTTTTTGTGTGGAAAAAAAATAAAAATAAAAATTTAGTGGAGAAAAAAAAATAGGTGGGCATTAATTGGTGAGCAAGTGGAAATTAATCCCGTTGTGTTTTTTTTGTGAAAGAATCAAAAAAAAAATTGGGGGTTGTGTAATTTTTTGGTGAAAAAAAAAAATATTCAAGAAGAAATTATAAGGGGGGCTGATTTTTTGGTGAGAAAAAAAAAAATTTTTTTTGAGTGAAATTTTTTTTTGATTAAGTTATGGAAGAGTCTTCGGGAGCTATGATCAAGCTTAATGCTTCAAATTATACAATTTGGAGGTCAAGAATGAAAGATTTGCTTTATTG
>JAOWBR010171518.1:0-11357 GCA_028571145.1 Dionaea muscipula
CCATTATTTAACTGAAGTGGGATATTGCCTATTCCATGAACCATGCACACATGATTATCACCCATATAAACAGAGCTGTCATGGACTTCCTCAAAGTCAATAAACCAGCTTAAATTGGGACTCATATGAAAAGAGCAACCGGAATCTAAAATCCACTCATTGTCAATCATACATTTAGACACATTTAGCACTTCAGCAAAACTGGAAATATGACTATTATTGGAATTTGGTACAGCAACCATTTTGTTGTTTTGATTCTGATTTTTACCTTTTAGAAACCAGCAATTCCTTTTCATATGTCCTAATTTACCACAGTGAAAACATTTCTTTTCTTCCTTCTCCTTTTTCTTTTCAAATGTTTTCTTTTTGGTAAATTTCTTGTTTGATGCAATATTTGAATGAAATTCCTTTTTGTCTGATTTGTTTTTGACAAACAGATTAGTACTACTCCTTTTATTTATTTTAATTTCTAGTTCTCTAGCTTTTAGGCCAGAAATAACTAAATCAACAGTAGGAGTTATACCAGAATACTTTAAGGAATTTTTCACAACAGCATACTCATCAGGAATAGATTGAAGCAAGATCATGGCCTGACTTGTTTCATCAATTGCTTGGTCAGTATTTTTTAGAATCAAAATCATTTTCATAAACTCATCCAAATTATCATCTAATGTTTTAGACATATCCATTTTCCACGAAAATAGTGTGCCTTTCAAATAGGCTAAATTTGGAGCAGATTGTCTAGCATACAAGGATTCCAGTTTTTCCCACAGAGCAACAGCAGTTGTACAACCATCAACTTTTCGAATCACAGAATCAGAGAGACTTAAAATTATGAGATTAAAAGCATCTTCATCAATAGTCTCAGATTTAACAGCAGATTCTGTTTTAATAGTTGATTCAGCAATGGTAATACCCTTTTTATTGTCTTTCTCTAAAGCACTCCACAATTTTTCACGAGAAAGTAATGCTTTCATTTTTATCTTCCATGTCCCAAAATCAGATTTCTCATTAAAGCATGGTATCTCAGTTCTTAAGCTTCCCATTATGACAAACAAACAAGAAGTCACGGCACAGTCCACACTAACAAGAATAATGCACGGATCCAGTGACTACAGAGGCTATAGAGCAGGTCACAACAAGTGAGCACAGATACAACCTTCAGCAGAACAATAGAACCAAAAATCTTGTATAGTCACTCAAGAATACAACGCAAAAATTGAAGTATTCTCACATGGACAACAGGTCTCAAGTCAAGAGCTGTTTTAATAGTCACTGTCAACAGCAAACAAGTTGTCAAGACAAGGTCTTGAAGAGAGAACTTTAACAACTTTCAACACAGGCCTCAAGATCTCAGAATCGGTCTCAAGAACATATCATAGTCAAGAGAACCGAAAGATCAAACTCGAACATGCATCAAGAAACATATTAGTTCAAGATTTCATGAAATAGACAAAGAGAATCGCATGAATATGCTCTGATACCACTGTTATGTCTAAACACCAAACGATTCAAGTCTATTTTATTCAAAACAAACCACATACAAGATGAATCACAGTCACAATCAACACATGTAACATGTATCAACTAGGGTTTGAAAGGTTATACCGCGTGGGCTCAGTCTAAGGCTCACGAAATCACCATCATCGGATCATCAACCGACTGATCTTCGACTCCTCAATCTCACACCCTCAATCTCTGGTTCGGTAGGTTAAGCACAGGAGATGGTCACGCTCCAAGAACCAAGGCTAGGTCTGCTCATACACACACACACACAATGGGAGATCTCACTAGGTAAAGCACTCATTCATGGTGTTTTGCAGTGAGAGAAGGGGAGAGATTAGAAGAAGAAGAATCGCTCATGGGTCGTACACAGAGAGGAGAGAAGAAAGCAAGAGATAAGGATGAGGAGAGTTTCGAGGAGTCAGTCGGCTGATTAACAGGAGGAGGCAGAGGGTCAGAAGAAAAATATCGGGCGAATCTCAAGGAAGCGGCTGAGATCAAAACAAGAAATCCAACGGCTAGAAAAACCTTGGGCCAAAATCAGGTCTGCGGACAGGCCCAAAATAGCATTGGGTTTTAGCCAAGGATTCATAAGTGATCCAACAGACTAAAATAACAGATTAATCTTAGGGAATATTTTGTTGATGAACCAACTCAACCAAAATGTCAAGCTTATGGTATGGCCATACCAAGCGCAAACTGTGCATTGGCCCATCCCATACCAAGTGTTAAATAAATAGAAGTCGCGCTCGCAGGATTTAAACTTGTAACCTTTGGTCAGGCTTGCTTTGATACAATGTTGATAAACCAACTCTACTAATTTACTAAAGGGTCAATCTTATGGTAGAAGACTCATGAATTATATTTATTTTAACATATTTCTCAGATCTTGGCTTTATAGGTTGATTTTGTGTCATACAAATTAGAATGGCTTTGATCAAGTCGTTATATTTGCTACCCTGAGAGACGGTTAAGCTTGCTTCTATGTAGGACATAATGAATGATGAATCCATATCGGTTCTTTGACATGATGTGAAGTATACAGTAAATGGCATTATTGGGAAACTTTAATGCGGTCTTTCTGTTGTATTGTCCGTGTTTGGAGTAATAGAACTCGACGGGTAAAAGTTGATCTGATATCTCACTAGAAGAGGCTATTGAACTGTTTAGCACTGATTGATTTCCAGAGTAATATAGTAGTACCTGATATTGTTACAATGTTGTGGTGATAATGCAGCTATGGCAATTAGAGACACTTCTGCTGCAAAAAGACACATACCTCAGCTACAGTCAAGCACTCAGCTTCACAAGCCAGGCCCTGAGCCAGAACTTACAAGGTTTGCGATACAGAAGCCGGATACATAGATGGAGGACAAAGTTCTTTTATTTCGTGCAAGATAACTGGAAAAGGATATGGGTCTTGTGCTTGTGGATCATGGTAATGGCTGGGCTTTTTACTTGGAAATTCTTCCAGTACAAGCACAAGAGTGCCTTTAAAGTTATGGGTTACTGCCTCACCACTGCTAAGGGTGCAGCTGAGACCTTAAAACTCAACATGGCGCTCATTCTGCTTCCCGTGTGTAGGAACACCATGACTTGGCTCAGGTCCACTAAGCTCTCCTATATTGTGCCCTTTGATGACAACATCAATTTCCATAAGGTAAATTTTCTTTTTGAAACTCCTCGGAGATTCTCTCTATGATTCCGTGAGGTTAGTACCTTGAATTCCTGTGGACATGTTCATGATTATTGGTTATGACATAACGAGTGTCCTAACGAATTACGTGCGACCGACCCCACCTAGTGTGATTTGGTCTAAGAATGATGATGACATAACGAGTGTCCCAAAGAGACTTAGCGGCTGGATAAATTCACTTCACTAACATAAATGAACTGCAACTATTTGTAGGACTTTTTGATTGAAGGTATGCATCTGAGTCAAGTCATTATATAATCTTAACAAATTGAGAGTGTTATCTCTGTGAGCAATCTGACCTTCAACTGTGCAATTCTCTTTTTCTCTTGTTTCCACTTTCAGTTTTTCTTTTTCCTTTTGGCTTTTGCAGACAATTGCAGCAGGTATTGTGGTTGGCATCATTCTCCATGCAGGCGACCATCTTTCTTGTGATTTTGTCAGGCTTGAAAAGTCATCATCTACCATGTACTACAACAATCTAACAGAATTTGGTGAAACAAAGCCTAGTTATTGGGCCCTTCTCCGAGGATACGAGGGCGTGACAGGAATCCTGATGATCATTTTAATGGCCATTGCTTTTACACTTGCAACTAAGTGGTTTAGGCGGAGCCTCATTAAGCTACCCAAGCCACTTGACAGACTAACAGGGTTCAATGCCTTCTGGTACTCACACCATCTCTTTGTCCTCGTCTACATTTTGCTAATCATCCATGGCGAAAAGCTTTACATGGTGCATAAATGGTATCTAAAGACGGTAAGCTTCCTATAATCCTTCTTGTCTAGACCTTAACTTTGGCCATCTCCTTTATTTGCTAGTTAAAATTATTTGTTGCCTGTATCCACAGACATGGATGTATCTTGCAGTCCCCGTCCTGTTATATGCAGGGGAAAGAACTCTGAGATTCTTCCGCTCTGGCCTTTATACCGTCCGTCTTTTAAAGGTGTGAAGTCACCTCCATTATTATTTTTTGTTGGATCATGTGTAGTTATTCTCACATCAGGGATGAGACCCGAGGAATGATAACCTATAAGTATGTGTTGACCTATAATCTATCAATCTATGCTTTTGGGTTGAGATGTGAATTCAACACATGCTTGTGTGATTATCTGATTATGGGCTTGCAGGCCCAGGTTTACACCCCTGATGGTTGTCTCCCCAACATTTTTATCATCAAGACATCATGATGATGAAATTTCTGTTTCCAGACTTCCAATTGTTCCACAAGGAGCCATGGGATAAGATGACTAATCATCCTCTGATAGACATGATCTTCTTTCCAAATCATAGTTCATGTACTAATACAAACATGACAAAAAAAGTTTGCTAATACAAAGACTTCTATGATTGTAATTCTATTATCCAACATGCTTAGCTGGTATTTGTGCTGTTTCATGAATCCAGGTGGCTATTTATCCTGGAAATGTTCTTACCTTGAAAATGTCGAAGCCCGCTCAATTTCACTACAAGAGTGGACAGTATATGTTTGTACAGTGCCCTGCTGTTTCTCCCCTTGAATGGTAAACGTAACAACATTCTCCCGTGTCTTTTTTTTTTTCTTTCAATGATTTACTGGTATTACACTTAATGATTCCTTAATTCTAAGAAAATATATCATTCTATGATTACTACACTTAGTACCATTTTCTTCTATCCCAATGATCTTCATAGGGAGATTTCAAAAAAAAAAAAAAAAACTGATTTTCATAGGATGTGGTGTAGTGTAAGTTCAAAAATATCAGCCATATACTCTATGATCAGCACTCTAGGATGAGAATAGAGAATCAAATCATCAATAAATTGAGCAGTGACGAAATTTCGGCTCTATATGCAACAAATTAGATGCAATAAACATGACCTGAAAAAGGCATTAGCTGACTTTGCATAAGCAAATATATGTGTTTCAGATACCAGATCTTTGTGTTGCGGCTCAAACATGTGATTCATTGACATTTCTTCACCACAGGCATCCATTTTCGATTACATCTGCTCCAGGAGATGACTATTTGAGCATCCACATCCGCCAGTTGGGTGACTGGACAACAGAACTTAGGAAAGTGTTCTCCGAAGTCTGCCAGGCTCCAGTTGCTGGCAAAAGTGGTTTGTTGAGAGCTGATGAAACGTCGAGTAAAAGGTGCTTAACATGTTAATTTCTCAATCTAACCCTTCTGCTTTTCAATCCTGCCTATACATACAGTAGTACACTTAGCAACTGTGGAACTCATTATCTGAAATTTATTCAACTCCTTGTTTCAGCTTGCCAAAGCTGTTAATAGATGGACCATACGGTGCCCCGGCACAAGATTATCATAAATATGATGTTCTTCTTCTTGTTGGTCTTGGCATCGGAGCGACACCATTTATTAGTATACTGAAGGATCTGCTCAACAACATTGTCAAGAGGGAGGAGCAGCAAGTACGTAGTTTTCCTTCTAAGCCATTTATTGTGGACATGCATCGATCAACCTTATGCATTGTGTTCATTATCTGATTTCAACTCCTCCAGGATGTGGTCCAAGAAGTATATCCGCTGCCAAACGTAGATCCTTCCCAAGCCAATAAGGTCTCATCAAAACAAAAGAAGCCGTTGAAGACGACAAATGCATATTTCTATTGGGTTACAAGGGAGCAAGGCTCATTTGACTGGTTCAAAGGTGTCATGAATGAAGTCACGGAGCTTGATCACCAGGTAAATCCCAAAGTATGTTGAATTATGAGTTAACACATACTTATTATCATTATAGCTTAGCTAGTTTCATGCCCGATGTGGAAAAGACCAACTCACACACTCAAATGTGCGCGGGGCCAACCAAATCAAACCAATTGTTGTCGAAGGGAAGATAACCACTAGAGGCTCAAACCTGAGCTCAAAGGCTCGCAACCAAGACCAGACCTGAGTTATGGACCACCAACACACACTTATATACTATCATTATTCTAGCTAGTCTCATGCCAGTTGTGGGAGATGCACACTCACACCACTATCTTAATGATCAATGCTGGAATTCACTTGGGAATTAATGCTGAGAAAGCGTTGTGATCTTTTTGGAACAGGGTGTCATTGAGATGCACAATTACTTGACCAGTGTGTACGAAGAAGGGGATGCCCGATCAGCTCTAATCACAATGGTTCAAGCACTCAACCATGCCAAGAATGGCGTTGACATAGTATCTGGCACAAAGGTATGCATCCAATTTATTCTTTCTTCTGTGACAACTGCAGAACACTTACTTAATGCAAGAGAGCCTGCATGAGATACTGTTGCATGCATAGCATAGATACTTGTAACCCAAAAGTCTAAGTTCAAGGATAATGAGTTAGCACACACTTATATACTACCGTCGTCATTTTAATTAGTCTCATATCATACATGACTTAAAATAACAATATCTATCTATTCTCATGGCGGGCGGGCGGGCGATTGGTAGGTCCGCACTCATTTTGCAAGGCCAAACTGGAAGAAGGTTTTCTCTAGACTACGGTCAAGGCATGCGAATGCCAGAATAGGTAAGTTAAAGTTACACATGTTATATCAATATATCTTCAATTTGATTACCAAATACGTACGGCATATATATGCCTTAGCATGCAAGCTCAATGCTAGCCTACGCTAATAAAATCTTGCTCTTGAAAATGTCCGATTGTAGGTGTTTTCTACTGCGGCATGCCGGTCTTGGCCAAAGAACTAAGCAAGCTTTGCAATGAGTATAACCAGAGAAGCACCACCAAGTTCGAGTTCCACAAGGAGCATTTTTAACTCGGTACCCCATGCAATGCATTCATCATCACATGCGAGAATCTCATTAAAGTTTTGTACACTTCTAACTAGCATAGTCATACTCATAGGGAGGAAAATAAAAACATTGTACAGTCTTCCATATATAAATAGCACATTACTTTAGGCACACCCCCGCTGGGTGTGCGCGACCTCTCTCTCTCTCTTTTTTTTTTTTTTCATTTTTACCCTTTCGGTAGTATACTACGGTTCTATTCAACTACCGTCTGAAGTTAAAAAAAAAAAAAATAGTATACTACCGTATCCTCTGTTGGAAAAAAAAATAAAAATGCACGGTGTTGGAAAAAAAAATAAAAATGCACGGTAGTATACTACAATATGATTCATTTTGAACAAAAAAAAAAAAAAAACACAGCATTCTTCCTCCTTTCTTCACAGACGATCAACGGGCGACAAACACTAACCAATAGGGCATCCATTTTCGGCGAGCACAAGCACGAGGGTGAGCGATTTCCGACGAGAACAAGACCGACGACCACCGGAAAGGATGAGACCGACGACCACTGGCGAGGACGAGACCAAGAGGTGGGTGATTTTCAGCCCCAAAAACTATTTGAGTTTTGTTAAATTCACGCAATTTCTTCTCGTTTTGTTGATTGTTGTTGGATTTACAGTCCTAAAATCGATTGAATTTTGATTTCCAGCACTAAAATCGGACGAAATTTGATTAAGGTTTATGGTTTAACTTGAGCTCCTCATGCCAGAACAATTGGCCGTCGTCGGCGACTCGTCGGACCTCTGCCGCCCTGGCGGTGATGCCATGAGTGCAATTCGAATGCCGTTAATTATTAGTTAGGCTAAAATTCGATGAAAATAGATAAAAAAAAACGACGAAAAGTGATGAAAAATGAATGAAAAGTGACGAAAAATGGATGAAAAGTGATGAAAAGTGACATTTCAAGTGCTTTGGGATGTCGGCAATTCGTCGGACATCGGTCGTTGTTGCCGGTGATGCCGTGAGTATAATCCGGCTGCCGTTAATTATTGGTTAGGTTAAAATTCAGTGAAAATAGATGAAAATGATGAAAAATCAATGTACCCTTGCAAGCACGACATGAAGTTATATGACCGTCAGAGAGTCCACATTCCTCTCGATATCATTCAAGAGCATGGACACAGACTCTCAATGTCTTCACCCTCGACTGCTGAAGAAGTTCGGCTGAAAGACACGAGAGAAAAAGTTATCGAAAGTATTGATGGCTTGGAGGAGGGACCCCGACGCCAGATGTTTTGCCGGATCATTAATTGGATAAAGACATCCAAAAGCAAAATCCGGGAACCCTCTTACTGTCAAGATCAATTATCTGTTAGATGAATTATCTTCCTGCCATTATTAGTCACTTGCCTGGTTTAGAATGTTGCTATACTAGATGAAAATCAGACTTGATATACGGCTGTAATTGTGCTCCTGCCTTACATAGACTCACCATGTACTTGTATATATATGTGCTGTAGAGCACAGTGATAATATAATTTTTTCCATTTGTTCAGGTGCAAGTCGCAGGTGTCTCATAAAACATCCAAAAGCATATATTCAGATGTGCAATCAATGAAATGGAACTGATAGTTAATTGTGAGAATTGCATAACGGTCCGGCCAAGGGCGGGATATGGTTTGTGAAGCGAATTTGTAGCAATTTTGATCACTTTGGCCGAGCAGACATGCATAAGGTGTGTGGAAGAAACAGTGTGAAGTTTTCCACCCGTAGAAGATAAAATAATAGCGTTTGCTTGATAAAAGGATTTCAGGTTTGTCCCACCTACTCCACTCAGCTCTTCCTTTCCAACATTGCCCTTGATATTGTTAACGTGACCAATCACTAATTTTTCGTTGATATTGTACTCAATTCCAGGACTCCCTGAATCATGCCTTGCATTGGAAGGCCATGCCATGATATCAGATTGATCACCCGCCTTTGCATTGGGATGACTAGAGCTGCTTTTCGGTAGAGAAACATCAGTAAAATGCTGCAAAACTTGAGAACAGTTGTTAATCAGTTTTACTTTTGTATTAGTGCATGGATAGATTATTGATCTAGAAAGACAGCTTTCTGTTGATTTCCCATTGTTTTAAGCAACCCCCCTTTTTAACATTACTGAAGGTACCAACCATTTTTTGCTCTATTTCCTCAGGACCCAGTATAAAGGTTGTTCTAAAGTTGCTGCAAGACATCGTTAACAAAAGCCATCTTATTCCTCTACATTGATGGCCACCAAGAACTTGTTGCTTCACGTTTTGCTCACTGTTATCGTATTCATCCCATCTGCTGCATCCATAGATTTCAATTATCCAGCGGTTTTCAACTTTGGTGATTCCAATTCTGATACAGGTAACCTAATTGCTGCTGGTTTGGAGGAGCTTGATCCTCCCAATGGGGAGAGTTACTTCCAGGAACCATCGGGAAGATTCTGTGATGGTCGTCTGATCATAGATTACCTTTGTTAGTCCCCCTCACTTTCATTTACCATGATTTCTCTTTTCCCCCTATTTCCTCTCTCATCTCAGCAGGCAGTTCATGCTGTTTTTGTTTTGTTACCATGTAACATGTTGTAGTGGATGCAATGGACATGCCATTTCTAAATGCATATCTAGACTCTATAGCTGCTCCTATTTTCAAGAAAGGTACCAACTTTGCTGCGGCAGGATCCACAATCTTACCTGCCACAGCGTCGTCCGTCAGCCCATTTTCATTTGGGATTCAGGTGGCTCAGTTTTTTCGGTTCAAAGCTCGAGTCCTTGACTTGTTATCTCAAGGTTGTTGCCCTATCCCTTATTCTAGAGTTTTGGTTGCGAGGTCTTTTCATTGTGAATGTGAACCTTTTGTGGCAGGTAAGAAGTTTAATAAGTACCTGCCAACCACAGATTACTTTAGAAGTGGGCTCTACATGTTTGATATTGGCCAAAATGATCTTGCTGGTGCATTTTACTCCAAAACCTTGGATCAAATACTAGCATCAATCCCATCAATTTTGGTAGAATTTGAAGCTGGCATCAAGGTAAGATGAGAGCATGGACGTTCCAACATTTATGGGTATGCAATAGCCAATATGCATTGTCTTACTCTTGTGTTCTTCTTGCTTTTTGACATAGAACTTGTATGACCATGGGGCGAAGAACTTCTGGATACATAACACGGGTCCACTCGGATGCTTGCCTCAGAACATTGCCAAATTTGGAACGGACCCATCAAAGCTTGATCAGCTAGGGTGTGTTAGCACACACAACCAAGCTGCTAAACTATTTAATCTGCAGCTCAATGCTCTCTGCCACAAATTGCGAGGCCAGTATACGGATGCAAATGTCACGTACATCGATATCTTTACCATAAAGACGAACCTTATTGCCAATTATTCACGATATGGTAAGCATCCATCCATTGCTCGCGCACTTTTCCTTGTCATATTTGAGCCAGGCAGAGTTGGAATGCACCGATTGCTTGAATATATACAGGATTTGAGCAGCCAATCATGTCATGCTGTGGGTATGGCGGTCCCCCGTTGAATTATGACAGTAGAGTTGGTTGCGGGCAAACGACTTTTATAAACGGGACCTCAGTCATGGCACGGGGATGCAATGATACTACTGAGTATGTCAATTGGGATGGGATTCATTACACCGAGGCTGCAAATCAGTACGTTGCTTCCCAAATACTCACTGGAAAGTATGCTGATCCTCCTTTCTTGGACCAGATGCCCTTCCTTCTCAAGCTCAAGTTCTAAGACACGCACAAGGATTATAATGCTCGATCGTCATCTTATTGTAATTTACTCGCTCCCGATTCAATTTAATTATAACCACAATGACATCATTTACTGGCAAGGTAGAAATGTAAGGATTTCTGTTATCAAACTTGGCTACCATGCTACTTTTGAATCAAACTTTGTACATGCTTATTCTCTAATTTTGATGAAATTCTTCACAAGGTTTGCTTTTGCAGGAATTTGTATGAACTTGTATTGTATCCTTTCGGATTCCTAGCGGTGTAATCACTAATCAACGGGTGGTAGACTGGTGATGTGATTCATATGAACAGTGAGCAACTCAACATGTGAAGACATTGCGACCATACCCCTGTTTGCTAGATAGATATTGTCACCTTCTTCTTGGTGAATGAATACAAAGGGGCTATGGTCATATGGTGTGGTGTGGGTCAGCATATGTGAAAGTCTCAACACGTTTCCATTTATCTTTATTGGTTGCTACAAATTAGCAAAATGTATGTGTAACGGACAACGAATCTTCCTTTTTCTTCCTATACTTTCCTCTCAGTTCTCTCCCAATTATTATTTTCCTTCTCATAACAAAATTTCTTTTTCTTCCAACTTTCCTATTAATTTCATATGATTCCTTTCTCTCTCTTTTT
>JAOWBR010171540.1:0-11356 GCA_028571145.1 Dionaea muscipula
CACGCAGCCGGTGATCCTGATCCGAGAGGAGAGTGGTGGTGACAGCCCATTCACGACGCGTATATTTTCTATATCTCCTATGAATCGTACTTTGTTTAGAACTAGGGTTCGTAATTTTATTATTTTGGTTCTATGATTTTTCTTGTGATCGAACCTGTTCGTATTGGATTTATGGGATTGATGTTGTAGTCATTAGAAACTATTAAAAATTCGATTTTTATCCATTCATTGACTGACAATCATTGTTTGGTTAAGATTGAATTAGACCCTTTGATTATTTTAGCGTCGAATTATTAATGTTTAGAAAAAGACTGATTTATGGACGTCTTAACATCTATGGACTTCCAATATCTTATTGAGGTTTGACAAATGTTTAATGTTCTTTCCTAATCCAAAATTAATCAAGTGTTGGAGGGTTTGGTGGTTCCCATTAAATAGCAGATCAGGTTGGTTTATAAATATTGGTTTTGTCATTGTTTTCATCAGCTTTTGGTTGATTGAATATTGATATTGAAATTCCTATTATGTCTTTCTCTATCCCCCCTCCTCCTCCTTTGCCTTTTCCTCTCCTCCTCCTCCTCCTCCTCCTCCTCTACTTCTTCCCCATTCTCTTCCCGTTCCCCATCAATAGAATTAAGCGAGCGGTCACGGTCATTGAAACATTGGCAAACATTGTTCTGCATTTGTGCTTTATGGTTGTAGCTATTTATTTTCGGTTTCTGAGGGCCGTTGTATGTAACTAATTGATGATTCTTTGCTGTCTTGGCAGGTACAAAGAAGAAACAGCTCCATTTGGACAAACCCGATGATGACTTGGTCGTCGCTGCATATGATGCTGGCGATGATTATGATTTCATGTGAGTTTCTGGTGGCATCAAGATTCAAAATAATCCTTTATACTGTCAAAATACATTTTTGGTCCGTCTTTTTAAAGATCTTGCAAGATAGAGCTGGGTTAATTAAAGAGCAGGGATCAGCGAGAGAGACTATTTCGGCTACGACTATCCATACATTGACTGTCGGGGGAGTGTCAATGTTAATATTGCGGACTTTTGAGGAAGTTCTATATTTTATTGTGTGGTTTGGAGGAGGCGGATCTATATGTAGTAGCATTAATCTGCATGGATGCCGAGAATTTGAACTCGAGACCGTTGTGTATTTGTGTGTGGTGTTGAGTTTTGTTATAGGGGCACTCTATTATAATTGTTATCATCGATTTATAATAAAAACATGTTTTTTGGGTCATGGTACAATTTGTCTATTGAATGATGATGCAGTGTAGACATATTGAAAGTGTTGGAAATGTGAAGAGTAGAATGAATGTGTGATAGCTGAATTAGTACATTTAACAATGCGTGTATTTTTAAAATTTGGTAAAAAATTGATTTCTTTAGGGAAATCTAAGGAGTTGATGGTGGTAGTTGCTCGCTATAAAAATGCCACCAACAATATAATTTGTATTTGAGTTCTTACTCGCTATAGCTGCCATGCTTGTTGGATTAGAGAGAACATGAAGATTGGAGGTCTCTTGAATCGGACTCTTTAGCTAGCTACAGCGCCTTTGTTACAGTAGTCAGGTTCAACCCAAAGGGCTTGCTTGGATTTGGATGGAGCCAAAAAAAAAAGAATAAGAAGGGGGATAAGGGGTGTGGTCTATCTATTACATGGTTTGACAATGATAAAATGACAAGACGTATTAACTAATACAGGCGTATTACTTTTAAAATTATAGTATCCGGGATACCATATGTTTTACTAAGTTCGTGGCTCGTTAAAGTTTATACTTGTGGGTCCATCCTTTTTATTCCTCATCAGTCAAACCATCAATTTTTTTTATCTCCTCTTTAAAAATATAGCATTCACCCTCTAAATATAATAGTCTGTTTTATCTTATCCTCCTTTATAACTAATACCCCTCAATTTAATATGTCATCCAATCAAGTTCAAAGACGAAAAGTCTAAGATTAGTATGCGATTTAAAAAGATCTACACCTCGACATATATAATTCGAGATGAGTTAACGAACAATTTAGATGGACAGAAATTTGGGTAGAGGTATCGACTTGTCAACTCGAAAACTCTTTTAATAAGAGTAAAACTGACATTTTATCATCCAAGTGAGTTGATTACTTAACTCAGTCTCAAAATACTTTCTTTTGTCAACTTTAAAAATATGCATTAAATGTGATACTTATCTTACATTCTCAAAGTTTCCACTTTCAAACATTTTACTCTCAAAGCACGAAGTGTTGTGACTCAGATTACTTGCGTGTTGACATTTAGTAGACACATGGCAATATTTTTCAGTAAATTAAAAGGATATATAAATTTATATTATTTAAATTCGACGGGTTTCGGTCTTGGTCTATCCACTCCACTTGGTTCTGTATTGGCGCCCAGAAGCTGAGAATTGCAGACACTTGAGCCGGCGGAGTTCATGAGAGACGGAGAGGACTGAGAATGGTGAAAGCATCGAAGAAGGTGAGCGGCAATGGAGTATTGAACCCGGAAGCAGAAGAGCGCAAAAGGCTGAAGAACCAAGCCTTCTCCAACAACTTACTCTCCGATGCTCCAGCTAGGGGATTCACACCGCTTACTCCATCCAAGACCGTCATCAAGCACCATGGAAAGGACATACTCAGGAAGTCTCAGAGGAAGAATCGCTATCTCTTCTCATTTCCCGGTCTCCTTGCTCCCATTAATGGCGGCAAGATTGGCGAGCTCACTAATCTGGGTTCCAAAAACCCCATACTGTACCTAGATTTCCCACAGGTGGATTTTTTTTCTCTCTCTCTCTATCGTTACCTTGATTTGATAGTGATTTGGTGTTTTGCTGATAATTGGATACTGGTTTCACAGGGGAGGATGAAGCTTTTTGGCACGATTGTGTATTCAAAGAGCCAGTATCTGACTTTACAGTTCTCCAAGGGAGGCAAAAATGTCACGTGCGATGATTACTTCGACGCGATGGTTAGTTCTTCTTCTTCTTTTTTAATAGATGGAGTTATACATGTTTGTTTCACCAATTTTCAGGTCCGAGTTTGATTTCTGGATTGCATGCTTGCTCAATTCCGAAATGTTCAGTTTCTGATTCTGACTATCAAAACCCTAATTGCACATGTTTTGTGTCTTTGGTAGTTCAGCTTTTGGATGATGGTTTGTTGTTTGGATGAAAAGATTTCAGTGATTATCTGCCTTCCTAAGAATCACTCCCATTTTGTGATTTTAGATAGTGCATATAGCACAGACACGAAGTGCTGCAGCTCGTAAGAGTGGAACGCAAGAGTGGAACGCGGTGTGCGAGTGGATACTAGTACAAGTCTAATATATGGTATACTTGTATGACTGTCCCATTTACGGGACATATAGGGTTTCTGGATGTTGGCTGTATCTATCAGAATTGAAGTGTCGTAGGAAGAGTTGCAAACTTGCAGTTGGAAGTTAGGGCATCTGTGATGGAGCACTCCACAAACTGGCTGCTTAACACTCCCCGGCGAGCCACATCAACAAAATAAGAGTTCCTTCTGAAATAAGCACATAACCCATTTTCCTCCAACAAAGAACCTCACTTTATACTCATAACTTTTACCTATAACTGATGCGTGCTCAGTGTACTAGCAAGTGCACTAGGTCACACAAGTAATAAAGTGATGAGTAAAGTGTCGTTCCAACGAGGACTCATGCCGTTGAGCACTATCCTAAGTGTAGCCCTAATCCTATTTAGCCGATTGAAATGTTGGGTTTTCTATAACTACTAATTAAACTAAGCAAATGTGGAACTAGGTTGAGTTGAGCCAATTGGTGAAGGCCCAAGACAGTGATTTCATCTGTCATTATCTAGCCATTGCCAGCACTAGCCAACCTCATACTTCCACTAATTACGAGCGAGCTTCTGTTTCATTAATAAATCCCTCTCGAAACTTGCTAAACATTTCCCTAATGCGAACCAGCTATATCTCTATGCGTGTTACAACACCTGAAACACACTAGGCATATGAACCCTAACTGCTGCACAGGCCACCCAAATATATCTCTATTCCGAGTGTAACCTACGTTGTACTTCACAACGTTTGATGCCCTTATGGCATCACTCGAATTAATAGGTGCAAACAGATCAGTTAATTGTTTGCCGGACAATCAAAAGCTTTAAGTACTACGAAGCACACTTAATTGAACGAGAATTTCAAATTAGCATAGTGGAGGTTTAAACTAGATAGCTAGGTTGGCTACATCACTGCCCTAACTAAAGGGTTTAGCCGGACATTTCAGAAGGAACGAAAACAGGAAATACAACCAGATTCATGTGTAAGGAAAGAAGGAACTTGTCCAGTCTGAAGTCAGGATAATTGTTCGCAGTCCCGTTACAATCCTATGCAATCCCTTGGTAGTTCGCCTCCTCCAAATCGATGTCATTGGCTCCGAAACCCTAGCCTTTTGTGCGTTCTTTTCCCTCTCTCATTTTCTCCCCCTCTCTTGATCGCCATCCTATCTTTTAAAAGTTGAGATCCTCCAGAGATATGTTAAAAATGGTAACCCTAGAAAACGCACACGACAAAAGCAATAATCGAGAGAGACAATGACACTAGATTTACGTGGTTTGGGACTTGATCAAAGTGAATCAAAGTCGTACATCCACGGACTCACACTAGATTTCACTATTTAGTTTTAGGGTTACAAGAGGGAGGCTGAAAATTAACTCATACACATCTCACAAATAACAAGGGTTTATATACCCCTAGGTTGAGAAAACCCTAACTGCCAAAATACAGAAAAGTCCTGTTATTAAAAAAATGTTACCGAAGTGGCGATCAAGCTTCACCAACTCAACAATCTCCCACTTGAAGACTGATCCGCCAAATAACACCATATCAGCTCCTGGTTGGTGCTGCTCGCCTATTTGAACATCTCCCACTAGTGTGAGCCATCTTCTATCTTCTTATGGATAAGACCAATTGAAGTTGCGCACAACTTCAGTTTCTCAATTGTTACCCCTTTGTCAAAGTGCAATCCTGCTTCCAAGTATTTTCTAAAGTTTCAACTGATCACTATCAAGGAGATAACGAATAAAATGATACCTCAGCTGAATATGCTTGGTTCCAGAATGGAATGCCTGATTCTTGGCAAGGAATATTGCACTTTGACTATCAGTCTATCACCATGCAGAACACCTCCATCACTCTTTTCCCCCAACTCATCAAGAAGACCCTGCAACCATACAATCTCCTTTCCAGCTTCTGTCACAGCTACATACTCTGCTTCTGTCATGGAGAGAGCAACAATCTTTTGTAACTTAAACGACCAACGCACAGCTGTTCCTCCTAAAGTATAAACAAAACCTGTTTTACTCTTCCTATTATCATAATCACTAGCTAAATCTGCATCTACATAGCCTTGCAAATTTGCACTTGATCTTGAGAGACAAAGAGATACATCTGCAGACCCTTTCAAGTACCTCAAAATCCACTTGACCGCCTCCCAATGTTGCCTACCTAGATCGCTCATGTATCTACTCACAACTCTCACCACATGGACAATGTTTGGTCTTGTACAGGCCATAGCATACGTAAAGACTTCCAATTGCCGAAGCATATGGCACCATCTTCATATGATCCCTCTCTTCTTTTGTTTTAGGTCACTAGTCCTTACTTAGTTTGAAATGGCTTCCCAGAGGCGTGCTCACAAGTTTGGCATCAGCCATGTTGAATCGACCGAGGACTTCCTTCACATACTCCGCTTGTGAAAGTTGCAAAGTACCCTTTGCCTTATATCTGATGATTCTCATGCCAAGGATCTGCTTTGCAACTCCTAAATCCTTCATAGCAAACTCCTTTGATAACTCCTTCTTGACGTTATTAATCTCCTTCATACATGATCCTGCAACAAGCATGCCATACATACAATAGGAGAATAATATTGGAGGAATCAAAATGTTTAATATAACAACAATGGTCAGCCTGTAGTCTAGTGAACCCAATGCCATAATGAAGTTATCGGACTTCTTATACCATTGACGTGGGGCTTGCTTTAAGCCATATAGACTCTTCTGAAGATTGCAAACTATTTTCTCTTTTCCCTGTACTGTAAAACCCTCTGGTTGATGCATATAAATATCCTCCTCCAAGTCACCATGAAGAAATACATTTTTCACATCTAGCTGCTCTAAATGCAAGTTCTCTGCAGCCGCAATCTCCAGTATGAATATGATAGTTTTCATCTTCACAACCAGTGAGAAGATATCAGTGTAGTCAATTCCCTGCTTCTACTGAAATCCTTTGACAACCAATCTCGCTTTTTAGCGCTTGCTTCCATCATGCTCCACCTTCATTCTGTACACCCACTTATCGTGCAAAGCCTTCTTTCTTGTTGGAAGGTTAGTCAATTCCCATGTTTTGTTAGTCTTCAATGAATCTATTTCATCCTTCATTGCTAACTCCCACTTGACTGAACTCTCATTTTGTAAGGCTTCGTCATAAGTTTTTGGCTCACCATTATCGGTAGCTGGATGTACAATTAGGATGGGGGAAAACACTATGATGCAGTCGGTTGTGGTTGAGGTTCAACTGTTTTTGTATCCCGAACAACAGTTTCTTTGTTTTGAACAAATCATCTAAGTCGACAATTTCAGATTTCTTTACTTCTGACCCACCATCAACACTAGACTCCATCTTCAACCTGTCCGTGTACATCACCATCTCATCGAAGATCACATTCCTGCTTCTAACAATTTTCTGTTTTTTCTCTTCCCAAAAATGATAATCAAAGGAATCATCACCATACCCAATAAAATAATACTTAGTGGACTTAGCTTCAAGCTAATTACGATCATGAGAATCAATATGCACATAGAAGAGATAACCAAAAACTTTCAAAAAGGACAAATTTACCTCCTTCCCGCTCCACACTTCTTGAGGCAGTTGGAAATCCAAACAGGTCCCCAATTGATGAGGGAGGCAGCAGTGCTCACTGCATCTGCCCAAAAAGTTTCTAGCAATCTAGCATGCAATCTCATGCTTCTAGTTGTTCATTCAAAGTTCTGTTCATGTGTCTAGCCACACCATTCTGTTGTGGTGTCCCGGGAATTGTACTCTGCATCTTAATTCCACTGGTGGCACAAAACTTAACGAAGTCAGCATCTACATACTTTCCACCATTGTTGGATCTCAAGCATTTCACTTTTGAACCAGTTTCCAATTCAACCATGACTTTCCAGTTCTTAAATGTAGCAAACACATCAGATTTATTCTTCAAGAAATAAACTCATACCTTCTTGCTTGAATCATCGATAAAGGTGACATAATATCTTGAGCCTCCAAGGGATTAAACTAGCGAAGGCCCCCACAAATCCATGTGTGCCTATTCCAGCTTTTCCCATTTTGGTGGCCTGCCTCCCTTCAGAAAACTCACCTTTCTCTGTTTCCAAAGATGCAGCCTTCACACAAGCCTAAATCCACTGACTTCAACTCTGGCAGTTTTCCCTTGGACCGAAGTACTTTCATCCCCTTTTCACTCATGTGACCCAATCTGTGATGCCATAAATCTGCACTTACATGATTGTCTGCAATGAGGGGGCAGTCTCTCTTGTGCTCGAAGTGGTATACAAAGTGCCTGTTTTGACTCCTCAAGCAACAACCATAGATCCCTTCGTAATATTCCACCCACCACCAGCAAAGGAGGTCACATGCCCACTGGAATCAAGTTGGCCCACAGAAATCAGGTTCCTTAATAGCTTTGGAACATGTTGAACTTTCTCTAGCAATCAAGTAGCCCCATTCGGCAATCTGATTGTAACATCTCCTATACTCACAATATTCAACGCTTCACTATCAGCAACATACACCTTCCCGAAGTCACCATCAACATAGTTAGACATGATTTTTTGGTGTGCAGTGGCATGAAAAGAAGCTCCCAAGTCCAAGACCCAGGAATCAATGAGACTGTCCATAGAGAGTAACAAAGCATCCTCAACAGTTTCTGTAGCAACATTAGCAGATCCATCAATCCTCTTTTTTAGTTCCCTGCAGTTCTTGTAATGTCTTGTTTTGCCACAATTCCAACATTCAACCTTGTAGCCAGACCTAGATCCTTTCTTGATTTTGATCTACCCCTATTCAAGTTCCTTTCATCCCCTCTCCCTCTTGCTTCAGTATTCATGACAGAGTTCGAACTGGAACTGCAGCATCCCTTCGACGTACTTCCTCACTCAAAATCAAATCATGAATATCATCATATTTGAGTTTTTCTTTTCCTGTAGAATTGCTAACAGCCATTCTCATAGCTTCCCAGGTATTCAGTAGTGAGGCCAGAACAATTAGGACACGAATTTCATCATCAAAATATATAGAGACAGAAGACAACTGATTTGTAATGGTGCTGAATTCATTCAGATCATGAATCACAGGAGTACCTTCAGACATCTTGAGATTGAACAGTTTCTTCATCAAGTGCACCTTATTGTTTGTCGAGGGTTTCTCGTACATACTCGACAGAACCACCATTAATCCCTTGGTGGTGGTTTCCTTCACAACGTTGTGTGCGACCGATCTGGACAAAGTTAATTTGATGATTCCCAACACCCGTCTATCAAGAATCTTCCACTCCTCTTTCATCTCCTTTGGTGTTTCATCCGCTACCAATGGTAGATGAATATCCTTACCATAGAGATAATCCTCAATCTGCATCTTCCAGTAACCAAAGTCACTGTCGTCAAACTTTTCGATTCCAGTTTTGCTTGTGCCTTCTTCTACTGTCGCCATTACTCTCACTTGAAGTTCCCAGTCGAACTAAGAGCTCTGATACCAATTGTTAAGAATGACAAACCTAGAAAACGCACACA
Organism: Dionaea muscipula; assembly: GCA_028571145.1. Classification (NCBI taxonomy): domain Eukaryota; kingdom Viridiplantae; phylum Streptophyta; class Magnoliopsida; order Caryophyllales; family Droseraceae; genus Dionaea; species Dionaea muscipula. The sequence continues at coordinate 8,834 of JAOWBR010171540.1, forward strand.
ACAAAAGCAATAATTGAAAGAGACAATTACACCAGATTTACGTGGTTCGGGACTTTGATCAAAGTGAATCAAAGTCGTACATCCACGAACTCACACCAGATTTCACTATTCAGTTTAGGGTTACAAGAGGGAGGTTGAAAATCAACTCATACACATCTCGCAAATAATAAGGGTTTATATACCCCTAGATTGAGAAAACCCTAACTACCAAAATACAGAAAAGCCCCTGTTATTTAAAAAATCTCCTGGGGCTGATACCAAAGTGTGCAGATACCGAAGTGACGATCAAGCTTCACCAACTCAACAAGATACGACCCAACCGGTGTCTGTTGAGCACCTGTGTTGCCAAGTGACTTGGTACAGGTGCTGGAGCGATGCCTGTATCGCCCAATGATTACTGGTACAAATGTCGGTATGATGCTTGACAAGCACCGATCGAGGGTAGAGATTGGAGACGGGCGTCGGCGTGGTGTCTGTTGGGCGTCTGTATAGACAAGCAACAACCAGTCGTGGAACACAGGTGTAGGCACATACGCCTGTATAGCACCTGTATAGCGCCTATATAGGCCAACGGCTCGTAGCCTTGGTCAACAAGTGCTGACATAGGCACCCGGTGAGCCTAAAACCGTGAATTCACCATCATCCCGCTCCTTTTCCGTCCATTGTCACCTGATACAAAACATGAGACAAAATGAGTGCAAACTCGTCCACTCAAGCTACAAAAGACCGAGAATAGAAGAGCACACACAACAAATTAAGCACACATCAATAACCGCCTCAATTACACGCTTTACAATTCTTTTACCCAGAATGCATAAATAAAAAATAAAGAAAAGAAAAAGGTGCTTAGCATTGGTGCTTCAAGCACCCCTCTGCATGGGGTGTTGTGGAAGCACCCTTCTCCAATGATTGGAGGGGTGTTGATTTTTAGCACCCCCTCCAGGCTCCAAGCACCACAATTGGAGATTGCCTTAAAGAAACATATTATTTCAGTGACTGTTGTGACATTGAAGAGGGCAATCCTTTCCTTCTCCATTGTGGAGCATCCATTGGTGCAACATGCATTGTGGGACGTAAAAGCAGAAAAGAATCCTCTTTATTTTCTTTGCCATTACGTCATCTTCTTGTCGCTCAGCTTGTTGGTGTCAAAAAAAAGCTGTATGAAACTCCAACAAATATGCTGATTGCCTTGATGATTAAATGATATGTTGAACAAAAAATTGTTGTTTGTAGAGGTGGTGCAACCACACTAGATATATTTGAGTTTGTTGTAAGACCACTCTGCCAAAAGCATATGCTTGTGGTAAGAGGCCTAGAAAATATTATTGCATCTTAACATGGTTCCTCATGTGAATGAGGTTTTCGTTTTGAATTTATGACCTCTTGGTGACAATTTCATTTGATACCTTGTGAAGGAGGAATACACTGCAATACTGCATCAAAATTTCATGCTGTGGTAAGAGGCTCAAGAAATGCTTTTATACCTTTATGAAGGTGCAATTAAGGGAGCAACCTAATGAATGGAAAGAATCAAAGTGATTGTAATTTGTACTACTATATCAGCATCATCTTTCTGTTTGAATTACGCTGTTTTCGTATTTGTTAAACTATGAGGTCAAATTGTCAGGTTGTAGTGTTCATCCTTGCTTTGTCATGCTTCAGAATTTTCATAAAAATTGGGCAAGAGATGTGAAGTTCACTAGAACTCAATTTATGGTTATAACAATCCCTACTTAAATATAGAACATAAAATAAAGCTGAAATTTTATCTGATTAGTAAATGAGATTAATTTCTTCATTGATCATTTCTATTCTCTTTGATCTTCCACTTGTGATGTGCAGTCTGTCTTTCTTAAATATCAGTTATACAATCAGTGCATTATGCAGTCTGTCTTTCTTTTTCCTTTCGATGTTCTTTAGATTATTTATAGATTGATTATGAAGTCTTTGTTTTTGCAGATTATATTTTCGGATGCATGTTGGATCGGGAGAAAGGATGAGAATCCAGATGAAGCCAGATTGGATTTTCCAATGGAGCTTTATGAGGTGCCTGCAATCATTAATTTTTAATTATTTGACACAATGTTTTGATGTGATTGGTAAGCATCAGTAGTTTGATAAGGATAATGGCCTTTATAATAGGGGCAGCATGCTGAGTGCGATTTCCAAGGTGGAGCAGGTGCAACAGCCATGAATGGCCATGATTTTAACAAAATCATTATGAGATCTGCTAAACAGGAATCTCATAATTCTGATTTAGATCCTGAATCGCCTGAAAGAGTAGAAAAGTCGAAAAGCACATTGGATGTGACACCGGCAAGGCATTCTGAGAGAACTGCTGGGAAGACATTCAAGTATACATCGTTTTCCCTCTCTCTTGCTGATTATAAGTTGGCTGAAACAGTGTTCGAAAAATCCCCGTCTGGGGCCGCCTAGGTGCTAGGCTCCCCTTGACCGTCCGCCTAGTGCCCGGGACCGCCTAGCGCTTATGAGATATAAAATTAGACTAATTTGGCATATATA
>JAOWBR010171551.1:0-11354 GCA_028571145.1 Dionaea muscipula
TCCCGCCTCTTTTTATCATCCTACGATGTAAAATATGCCAACACATTTTATCTCAACACAATTCAAAACTACTTGTGCTTTATATAATAGATATTTTCTTTATTTCACTTTTACTTTTACTCTATTTTTATTTTTTATTTTCTTTCACGTAAATATCTTTTTTGTTATTTCTATAAATAAGATAAATGGTTACGTTTTTTCATATTATAATTTTTTATGTAAACATAATATTATTCAATTTAATAAATATGAAAACTTGTACATGTAAATAATATTGATATTGTTAAAAAAATCATGTAAAAAATATTCGGACAAAAAATTCCATATTTATCATACCGGACTTATTTTTATTTACTTGAGGACAAAGGTTCATAATGTGAGGTTTGTCCAATAAGACAATCTTGAATAAGTTGTTGGAACCGTTTGAATACATAGAGTGTGCAGTAGTTTTTCAAAATCAAATATAAAAACATGTCTAAGTTTAACACAAAGCGTAACAAAACATAATTTTATTTGAACTATTTAACAAAAAAAAAAATTTATAATTAAGTAAAACAGTAAAAATTTCCCGTTCGAGATTTGGTTCCGTGCTCGCAGATGATTTTTAATAACAAAACTAAAAAAGTTCAAACACTTCGCCAAACATTCGGTGGACTTCACCGAATTTAAGGAAAAAAAAAAAAAGTGGTGCCTGGAGGAAAAAAAAGTTGTGTGTTTAGCGAGGAGTCCTCGTTCACTCAAAATCAACAGAGGTTGCATAACAAGATCATAATGCAAAAGGTTACGTGCATTTGGAATATCGACTGTGAATCCTGAAAATCACAAGCCATGCAGATGATTAACCATAGAGAAACCATGATCAAGTGAACAAGCCCGGAGCAAGAGGACGAGGAAGAAACGATCACCGCCGAGCAAGCGAGGGCCGGCCCTTCTAGTCAGGTCAGGAGTCTTCCCCGGTAAGGTCTCCCCATCGAACATTGTACTTGGCAGCAAGATAGTGGGCTCCTACAGGGCCCCGACTACCGTATGGGTAGAGCTCCGGTGCTATCTTTTTCTCTTCCAGTTGCTTCAACAATGGCGTGAACAACGCCCATGCAGCGTCCAGCTCGTCACTTCTGATGAATAGTCTTCGTTCCCCTTCTATTGCATCTAAAAGCAGCCTTTCATATGCATCCGGTATTTCTTTTGGATACCTTACAAATTGCAACGCAGTCGTGAGATCAACAGTCAAAACGAGGATTGAGGAATGACATCAACCATTGGATCAAAGCCAAATCAATGGTTGAGATTTTATGTAGGGGATTGGTAGTGGGTGAATAGTGGAATGAATAGTATATGAGTGGATAGTGAGTGAATAGTTGAATGAATAACTTGGAGAGTGAGTCTCACCGTGCTTTGTAAAGCAAATTAAGGTCGCTGCGGTCCAATCTCATCCCGAGACCAGGAACCTTGTTGTTGATCTTCAAGTATATAGCCTCATCAGGCTGCACTCGGATCACAAGTTCATTTGTAGCTTTGTCCAAATCGGTTCCAAAGTTTCTTTTGTACAGGTTACCTGGGACATGCCTGAACTGCACCCTGATTTCTGCCCTGCAATGCAGCAATATGTTTAAGCAAAACCAGCTTTTTGTCAACATAATCGAAGCTTCGAAGGACGGTACCATGTGATGGATGCTGAGATCACAGCCAATGGATCTAATCTAACCTCTTTGTGTGGAGTGCTTTCCCTGCTTTCATCAGGAACGGAACCCCGTCCCATCGGGCATTGTCAATAAAGAGTGCTGCTGCTGCAAATGTGGGTGTGATACTGTCGTTTGGCACCGTCGGGTCATCCACGTAACCGGGGTATGATTTTGAGCCCTTGCTATGACCCTTGTATTGACCAACATTCACATCCTCAAGCTGGAGCGGTCTCATCGACCTTAGAACTTTTACCTATATTATATTATATACCAGCAAAAGAAACAACATTAGTTAGTTCTTCATCCACATACTCGCAAGCTATAACGGGGTATACTCGAGAGTACCTTTTCATTCCTTATGTCCTCAGCATCTAAGCTGACGGGTGTCTCCATTGCAAACAATGCTAGGATTTGAATAAGATGATTTTGCATAATATCTCTGATGATCCCATAGTTATCAAAGTATCTAACAGTAAAAAAACAAAAGCATATCACCAACGTGTGTAGATAAGGAACTGCTCCTCAGGACAATAGCTGAACTGAACAAAGCACAAAAAAGTTAAAAAAAACTGACCCGCCTCTTCCCTCGGTCCCAAAATCTTCTGAAAATATAAACTGCACGTTACGGATAAAATTTCTGGACCACAGAGGCTCAAATACGAGATTTGAGAAACGAAGCACCGACAAGTTCTCAACCAGTTCCTTTCCCAAGTAATGGTCGATCCTGAACAGTCATCAGCAATCAACAGAAGATTTTCCACACTTTTTTTTTTTTTAGCTGTGCTGTCTTTGTTACACATGAAATCCAACAATACCTGAATATCTGGTCCTCCTGAAGATACTGCTTTAAAGAACTGGTAAGCTCTCTGGATGAGTCCGAGTCACGCCCAAACGGCTTTTCGACAATAACCCTTGTCCAACCGTTCTTTGATGAAGATTGGAGGCTGGCACATCGCACAACATCCACAAAAATATTTGGAGGGATCGACAGGTAAAAAAGCCTATTTGATACCCTTCCAGCCTAGCGAAGAAATGTTTGGCTTTGTTAGGAAAAATCAAATGGTTATAATATGGACTTCAAATCCACCATGAATTGTGCTTCTCAAGGATTTTTGTTAGAAAACATCAAAGCTTTTTTACGAATTTAAATACGATCCCAGGATTTTAAGAAGGGTATGCATTCATCCATGTGCCCGCAGTGATGCATTTAAAATAAAAACCTTGGAAAGAATTCAGACTAAATATTTGATCTACTAGGGAGTCAAGTCTCTCAATTTTCTCAAGAGAGCAGAAACAGTAGCTGTTATCCTAGGCTTTTAAACCTAATATGTGCGTGTTAAGTAACCGACAGCCAACACATTATATTTGCCAGATCTTGTATTCATGTGTCCTGTGGTCGACCCTCACCTAGTGGGAAGTGGTAGTAAAAATATGATGATGGGGTTTACCTAAGGTTTTAAGTACAAACCAGAATTCAGAAGGTCCAAGAAATCTTGATGAGAGAAATGAAGAATAGCAGTAGATATAAAAGAGAGAAAGGATTCTGTGGATGTTACCTCTTTATCTTTAAGTTTACGGTCCAATTCAACAAAGTCCGCCTCGGAGTTGTACTGACCAAAATGATAAAAGCATCTTTCCAGGAACTGTTTAATTTTATCACCACAGTTTTCCCTGGAAGGCCTCACTGTAAACCAATGAGAGAAAGTACAATATTGTGGAGTATATAATAGCAAACAACATATGCTTCAGCAATCTCAATTACCTCCGATCTATTCTACAAGTTAAGGTTTCACTAATCATGATCCGCAGCTCCTCGTCCGTCATTTTTGTCCGTGCGTAGCCAAAAACAGTGAAATTCTGTTGGAAGAAATACGAAATCAGAAGATGAATTTACTTGGCACAGGTCTAAAAGGATGAACTTTGATGCAAAGGCAAAATTGCTACATTATGATCAAGAGTTCAAAGGAAGATAGGAAACAGGCTGGTAAGGTGGCATACATCTACACCTTTCAGGGATAAGTGCCTTTTCATGAGGCTGCCTTTTTCAAAATTTGACATCTTTGGATTTTCAGAGATCTTGAGTAATGAAATTTTACGAAGCAATGAAGGGTGGACATATTAGGTTGAAAGTTTCCAGGAGGAAATCCAATGATCTTATCCTTGAAAGTTTGAAGACCTGAAGATCCAGATTTGTAACAGATGCCAAGAAGCTAATTAAAGAAGAGGAAAGCAAGGGGAAAAAACCTCAGGCAGACAATCTTCATAATAGAGAGCAAAAAGTGCTGGAAAGATCTTCTTCTTTGCAAGGTCTCCTGAGGCTCCAACAACAGTTATGCTCAGAGTGGATTTCCCACTTACAGGTTCAACTATGGGCAGAGACATTTGGACTACTTGAGGCTCAACATGCTTTCTGGATGGTGGAGTTCCTGGTATATCTACATCAAGCCCATAGTTCTGGAAATTAGAGCCACAAGATAAATAAATAGGATAGTGGAGCAATGTGAAGCTTAGATTGCAGAAGATGGTTACAGATAAGAGGAAGATGGTTACAGATAAGAGAAAGCTGATTTCGAGATGTTAAAGGATATGCAAGTGAAAAGAAAAAATGCATGGTTATGTCATCAAAGGAACATAGAGAAGACAAGGATCAAAGTTAAAACAGATGGCAACTCACAACATATTGCATTGAGGGGAAGATGGTAAGGGCGAGAAAACAGTATAAAGGTCGATTAAGCTTGAGCAACTGTAACTGTTTACATACTTTTCTATCACATGAATTGCCATAAATAAAGTGGGTCCTATTCAGCTTGCGTAAGGGATATTTGTGCAGATGAATCCGGTTTGAGAAAGCTGGACTTATGGATTCATATTAGTGCAGATTTTACAGGTAACATAGAATGGATGGATGGCTGTTGAAGTGGTTAGGAAGTAAGTAAGTTGGAATCAAGGATACAAGTATAGAAGAAGGCCTGAAGACCAGCGATATTAGAAGATTTCAAGACGTAAAACATTTTCATTTATGGATCTTAATCAATTGTATCTATCTGATGCTGAGGAGTTAATCAAATTAGAATTATATTATCTGCACATAATACAACAAACTGCATACGAAGCAGATGTTGATCTTCTCAATGTACTCGACATGTACAAGTCCCAATTGGGAAACCTAGCAAAGGTTGTTAGGTGGTTACTGATATCCAAACTTATCAGCAACAGTCATGTGGCAAGTTCACCTCAACACAGATCAACCAATTCTGACAAATCACAAGCAGCCCACCAGAAAGAAGCTATTGAAAATTGAAAACATACTTCCATGCCAATGTTATTGCTGCCTACTTATGCTTCCATCCCATGGATGCCTTTCACAGTCTAAAAAAACTCAATTAGCACTTCTTATATCTGAATGGCAAACAGTCACAATGCAAAATGATTCTGTTTGAACCAAACTCAAAGACATCGCCACCTCTTGACTTTTTTTGTCAGATTGTTCAATGATATAGGGCAGTGCAATCACACTGTTACCTGGCCTTAAAAGTGGCACTGATTATATGAATCCTGTTAGGTAATGTGCCAAATATTGGATCACCGAAGTCTTCCAATTCCACACTCCTGCCACTAATCTCAACCAAATCCCCAGTTTTTGCTAGTGGATTATTGATCCACATGCACAAGTCTATTCGGCGTGACTATTGTTGTTAGCTATTTGGCTGATTGATGTATGAAAAGCCAGTTTATGAACAACTTTTTCACGAAAATGTGAAACTAGGGTTAAAGTTGCAAAATTAAAAAAAAAAGGAAAAAAAGAAAAGAACAAAACCTAAAAAACTACATCTAAACGCAAAACGAGCACGAGTAGCCTCCATTTACCACTCCATCTTCAATATACTACTTGTCTACTGCAGCTTACTATCTACTTGCTCCTCAAATCTTTCCAGAACTTTAATAAGTTCATCTTCATTTGTCCTAAGTTCTTATAAATTAGCAAAATCAATCGATTGCTTCAACTGATAGAATCAGGGGAAAATAAAAGAAACCCCAAAAGCAAACTCACTCTACCCTGAACAGAGCAAGACCTCACAAATTAACAATGGCGAAGAATACAACACAAATCCATCAATCACAACAAACACATAACAAGAAAAAAAAAAGTAGAAATATATATTCACAACAAACAGAGACAGGGTTTGAGAATCGACCGTCTTGCAAAGAAACAGCATTTAGAGGGTGCCCATTTGAAGATTTCAAATGGATCTGCTTCTTGATCCTGAATCTCGAAGGAACCTGAGAGACCCATCTGCATGAATTGACAGTTGATGGCAAAACAGAAGATCTTGTACAAGGAGTTGTTCCATGGAAGGCTGTGGATGGCGTGAGGGTTATTGTCCCAGAAGGTGATGAGTACAGACCCAGATGTGTAGCCATCGTAGGACTCTGAATTCACCAACAGAAGAACCCTAACCCATCACCCATGAAATGAATTACAAGAAATATTGCACTCCAATTTACTTTATGCGGAAGAAGAAGATCTTTGGACAGCACCAGCGGCATTTTCTTTTTTCATCTATATTTTCGACATTCCCGATGGGCAATTTAGCTGAGGATATGCTCTACGCAAGTGATCTTTTCATATATTTTTTTTATTTGTCATCGACTTTATTTTAGGATAAAGTCAAAAAATGACAATGATAGAGTAATAAAATGATAATAAATAGGAAAAATTATAAATTTTAATTCAAACCAACACTTTTTTTAAAACTGTCGGTTACTGATTCGATTCCTCCGTTTCAAAAGAGTTCTTAACAAATTTTTTAAAAGAAAATTTAAAATTAGGTTTGAATCTAAAAATAGAATTTTACTATATATTCCGCTTCAATCTATGAACTAACAATGAAAATAAATTAGAAATAAGGGACCGAAAACTTTATTTCTACGCTAATTTTGTTCGGCGAACTTTTTTTTCCGACGAATTTTATTTTAATGAATTTTTTTTCGACGAACTTTTTTCTGACGAATTTTTCCTGGCGAACTTTTTTCTGACGAACTTTTTTTCGACGAATTTTTTTCTCGGCGAACGTTTTCCGACCAACTTTTTCTCGACGAACATTTTTCGGCGAACTTTTCCAGTGAACTTTTTTTCGACGAATTTTTTTTCCGGTGAATTTTATCCGACGAATTTTATTTACAAAACAAACAAGTTTATAAAATCAACATATTACATAACTTATCCAACCCACTATCCCATCATTTTTTATCCCTCTTCTTATCCTCCATCACTAATCTCAATTTCATATTCCCAAATCAAACACACTGACAGAGAGAGAATGGCATAAAAAGAGTCCAGACAAACACTGTAGTGTATCGTATGGCTGACTTGGGGTCAATTCACACTTTCATACCTGCTGCCAAGACTCAAAAGCATGGACCCGACCCAACCCTTTTTTTCCGATTATAAAAATATCTTGTTTAATTTTTCAATAACCTGTTAACCCAGGCTAGCTATTAGGCTAATAAGATCATTACATTATCGTTGATTTGAATATATAAACTTAACTGCCAACAAGATTACAACTTAGATCACCATCGTTAAGTTGCAAGAATATTTTCCTTATCATCAACTTTTATCTGATTCATTAACGTACGACTACACTAGTTTCCTCGGTCTATATATATAGCTATATAACACAGTTAGCAAACCACCACCCACACCCTCCCTCCTCTTCAGCCATTTTTTTTTCCTCTCCCCAGTAAGTAGACTACGTTCTACATGGATCAAAAGAAGCAGCTCTTGAGGCAACTCAACATCTCCCTCATGATCCTAAAGCAGACCTTTCTGCTGTTGAGGGCAGTTTCCTTCTTCTCCATGTTCTTCTTGTTGTCTTGCTTGCTTTTTCCGTTTGTCAACTTCGCCAGGGACGCCGTCTTCTCGATGTATTCCACTTGGCTTCGTTGCTTGAGCAGCAGCATTTGCAGGAGCCAAATGTTCCTCATATGCAACGGCCTCCTTTTTATCCTCTTAATCAAGCGTTCTAGCCGGAGCACTCTTCCTCCTGAGGAATGTGATCATCACCATGATGATATTGATGCTGCTGCTGACAACATGAAGCTGCATCTCATCACCAAATCTGAAGTTTCCGATCAGCAAATCACGGTGTATACATACTTGGATGATGCTGATCAAGAAGAGCAGAACGAAGCTGAAGCTGCCTTTGGGACCTGTTTCAAACACCAAGATCATCGACCAACGGGAAATGAAGGAGGCGAAGAAATACATATCACAGCAACCACCGAAACTGTTTATTACTTGGAGTTGGAGAACGAGCAATTTATAGAAGAAGAAGAAGAGGAAGATGGTGAAGATGAACTATGTTTGCTGAGTAGAGATGAGTTAAACAGAAGATGCGAGGATTTCATTAGGAAGATGAGAGAAAGGATTAAATCCGAACAAAGACGGTCCAAGTTTCACTAGCTAAATTTTAAGCTGATATATTCCGTCACCCTGTAGTTGTACTCTACTCTATTAAGTGTACATAAAATCAAAAGTTTCTAGAGTAATCTCTCTATTTCTCACTTATCAGAAGATTACCAGTTACATTAATCGATGCCCGGGTTATGCGCTTCGGTCGAGGACATTAGAGATTCTTGAGGGGGCTTGTGCAAACAAAGACATACTACGTACTAAGATGCTAGACATGCTCATAATAATATCATCTATCACGTTGTTCCATTACATGATCTGAAAAGAAGTTGAAATTTCTAAGCAGGGAAGAAGTAATCAACCCTTCAGCCATTGACTCAGTGGAGCAAAAAACTAAGAGAAGTCCTTCATTTCACATTGACATTGACATTGACTCTACCTGCAGCTAACATTCTTCAACTTTTTTGGGGGGAATCTATAGGGGTTTTGAATTGATTGGCCGGGTTGCACTCAGCGTCTAAGACTACTTCATCCCTATCTTTTGGCAAACAAGGATCAGCACTTTTACAGTTCTACTTATCCATAGAGATGCTTTCACATCTCGGCTTTATACCCGGGAACTACTGCTACTACTACTACTACTAGGTTGAAGCCCGCCCCGATTCTTTGTACGTTATGGGGCTGGGCTTGTCTGCCTCCTGGGATGAGGCAGACAGGCAACAGGCAGAGAATAATACTAGGATAATATGCTTGGTTTTTTGAACCCAATTTGTCTTTTGTCCCACCCAGAGAATATCCAGTTGGATTGAAAAAGTGGGAATCCTTTTTTACTCTCCAGAAGCATGAAAGGTGGTAACCCGAGCTGAGACCATATAGGAATCTTGTTGGGAGACAAGGATGTGTATTGTGTGGTTGCCATCTTATCCTATGAAATATTCTGTTTCTGATGCTCCTGCAAAGGATGAGATAGATAAAAGAGAAAAAAGGCATTGAAAACAGAAGAGCCTCTTTGGATCTCTCCAGCCCAAGTAAACATCATATCATTTGTTGTCCACTACTCTAGCAAACAACATCTGAGGCAACAAAACAACACTTATGACACAATCCATTGCGTCTACGGGGTACCCCACCCCACTCAGCTGGTGGTAAATATGCCGATCAGATTATCGTCGATTGAATTTCAGCTTTGTTCTAGTTGCACTACCCTTTACCCTTTTGAGATATGTGGACCCTCAACCTGCCTTGACAAGGGCAAAAGTTTAGGAGTTGTTTGGTTTGTTTGTTTTCGGTTTTCAGTTTTCAGCTTTTAGAAAAAAAACAGAAAACAGAAAACGCGTTTGGTTTATAATTTATAATTTGTAATTTATAATTTATCAGGCCTTGAGCATTTTTCGTGTTTTAGGAATTTTGAAAATTTCTGCCGAAAATACAGAAAACAGCTTTTTATCGTTTTCTATATTTTGAAGATTTTGAAATGAAAACAGTTTTCTGTTTTCAGAAAACAGAAAACATAAAATTCAAACCAAACGCGTTTTTTGTTTTCTACAAAACAGAAAAGTGTAAACCAAACAGGGCCTTAAGTTCACTCTTGATTATTGATCTTCACACCCTCCATTTTTGTAATCTCATTTCTTCAAAACATGATGGGAAATTGTCAGTCTTAGTCTTCATTAGATTGAGCAACAGTCATCTAAGGGGTGATGATATTGATTAGTGCAAAGCAACTTTGAGTGTGTTCAATTTCTAATATGTTGCAATGAATCAGAAAAAGACAATTTGCATATTGAAAGCACAATCCTAGTACATGTACCAAGAGAACAACAACGAATCAAAGACAGCATACCTCCATGTGACATGGTATTCTGCTGCCAACTTCATATCCTCTTAATGAACTGATTTCAGTAATGTCATCCTCGCTGTAACGCTGTTCCACTGGGACATGTTCTCACATGGGAGATCCCCCAAAATCAAGCATGTCCAAGTGACTGAATTCTTCTCAGGCATTTAACTTGTATCATGCTAAGTATTCAACAAACCAAAACCTTGTTTCACAATTTGCAAATGGAGCTCTTTAGCCCTCATCTGGGTAACGAGAATACGATTACTGATGAGCAAGGTAAACATGGAATAGGTGGGTTCAGCTCGCAGAAACGAGCATAAGTAGGAAACATTGCATACTTCTTTGATGGAATCAGTTGGGCAATGGATTGAAAGGGTCTGTCTATGTTCTGAATTTCGGGGAATTTGGAGTCAAAGATAATAGGATAGTGTTGAAGTGAGATATACAAGGAAGCCGCAACAGCAAGGATGCTGAAGGGATTTGCAGAATTGTCAGTAGATAGATGGAGGTGGATTTGTGAAAGCAAAGAGACATGGTGATTGAAAATTTTGTGAACTAGTGCATTCAAGTAGAGTGGGGAAAAGTCAATCTGTGCTGAAGGAGCAAATCACAATAATAAACTACTCCGTGGTTCAAAATGCTACATGGGTTCTTGAGATTGCAAATGGTAGATGCTTTTCTAAACCACCATAACCAGCATAGATTGCTCAGCACTCTGAAAAACATCCTTATTTACAAGCACTAAAGAGAACACATTAATGAACAAAGATGAGAAGAAAAACAGTAGGGGATTTGGGCAAAAAAAAAAAAAAAAAAGCCTTTCCCTCTTATTCTACCCAAGCCAACTTGACTTCTCTCCAGAAAGCATGTTGTCTGATTCGGAACACCATGGATGGCCTTTTCACCCCCTGCTGCATGCCTCTGAAAGCAAAATGACTTCTTGTGACGAAGCAAAACAAAGGTCAAAATTATCACAAAGGCATCAATCTCCAGGTTGATGCATCTCAATCCATCACAGAATGCCACAAGACTCTTGTTAGATCTCTTAGGACTCTTTTGGTTCCGGTCGAGAACAGGAAGGACTGCAAGAGTCCCGAGTGGGGATAACTGCAGGGCCCCTAAAGCGGGATTATGAGAAATTTGGGAAAACTATGGTCCAACAAACGGCCTTGTTCCTAGACTCAAAAATTATGGAGCCAGCGGAAATTCTATTAGAACGATAAAGGATGATGCTTCTTCACCTCTAAGATATTGTACAGTGCCATTCATTATTCTGACAAGCTTGCGACTAATGTATAAACCAAGACCTTCTCTGGACATGCCCGGGCTATGGTGGAACATTTCTTGGATTAGGTCTTGTGGGATCCCGGGTGCTGGATGGGTGATCCTGCCATTTGAATAAGTTGTCAGTAAGCAG
>JAOWBR010171562.1:0-11352 GCA_028571145.1 Dionaea muscipula
CCAATTTTATCTACAAAACAAACAAGTTTATAAAATCAACACATTACATAACTTATCCAACCCACTATCTCATCATTTCTTATCCTTCTTCTTATCCTCCATCATTAATTATCCACCATTTTCATATCTCCAAATTAAACACACCCAATATATCCGCAAGGTAAGGTGGACCCTGAGTTATAGGATGGCCGGATGGGGAAAGCCACTCTATAATTTCTATTGATGAAGTTGAGAATTTGATACTAATTATGATCGATGGATTTTGAAGTATAACGGTAAAATTCGATTTCTAATTACCAGTTTTGCTAGTCGCAGGGGCCAAATCACGGCGCAAGTCATGAAATGGGGCCGATGGATTTTTTTTTTTTTTTTATGCGTAGTTTGAACAATTTGTATTTTTATATTATTTATTTTTTAAAAAATAAACAATAAATAAATATAGATTATTCAAAAGGTTAAAAAAAAAAAAAAAAAGAATAATCACCACTCCCAACTCCACCCTCTCCATCTTTCCGTGATTTCGTCCATGCTTTCGTCCGGTATGGGTAGAAGAATTAGCTAATTACTAAAGGATTATCAATGAATTTTATGAAGAAAAAAAAAATTATCTACAAATTTAAAAAAAATCCGTCAGTAGAAAAAAAAATTCTAGTACGAGTCTACGAGATGCAAGGAAAAAAAAAGGTTGAGGGTACTAAGCATCACGTTGAAAGAGTTAATAGAACTCTAATGTTATATGTTAGTTAATTAGCTTGTAAAATTGATTTTAAAAACCAATGAATATGTTAAGAAAATATGAAAACTTGTCACATGTTAATTAGGACATTCTTATAATCTTATCTTATAATGATAATTGATAGGTGTTTGGTAAAAAAAAAAAATTAAAGGGCCTTATCTTCCAGTTATATGATATTTTATGTCATATGTCAATTTTTTATACTCATATTAGCATATAATTTTTGAATGAGAGGTACATTATTTACTTTTGGATATAACATTTTAAGGACACTAAAAAATATTTAGAATCTATAAACCTACCCACTTTTCAAAAATTGCATTGGGCCCCTATAAACTCAGGGCCGGCCCTGCTTATATGTAATGTTTAATGTTGTTGCATGTTCCTTAACTAGGGGTAATCGAAAAAAAACTTAAAATTTTTTTAATTTTAAATTAAAAAAATTATATTCACCATACCACCATCATCCTCTCTGTCTATCCATCACCCCTCCCTCGTTCTCCCAATGTCATCACCCTCTCCTTATCTCATCACCCTCTCCCTATTTATTATTATTTATTATTATATACAATCTATATATATACTTCCATACATACTTATATACATATAACTATATATACAATTCAAAATCTTTTTCTAATATATTATAGATTATCATAAACAGTATTGTGGAGAGCATCGGAGAGCACGTTGAAGAAGTCAAGGAAGGGGACAGGGTGATACCGATATTCCTTCCAAACTGCGGGGATTGCAGGGATTGTAAGGTTAAGAAAAGCAACTGGTGCTCCAATCTCGAGATCGCGGTCGGTACGGGAATGGTGAGGGATGGAACGAGCCGATTCAAGGACATGAAAGGGGAGCCGGTGCACCATTTCTTGAATGTGTCGAGCTTCTCTGAGTATACCGTGGTGGATGTTTCAACAATTGTAAAGCTCGACGCTGACATGCCCCTTGACAAGGCCTGCTTGCTCGGCTGCGGGGTCTCAACAGGTCATACTGCAGACTCTCTTTTCTTATATATATTAATTAGTTTAACCTAGAGTTCAATAAAATGGATGGGCCGGGCCTAGGCCCATAAGCCTTCTGATAGGCAAGTTCATCCCATCGTAATTATCAGGTTGAGTTGGATACCCAAGGGCTTAATAAAATTATAAATTAATATAAAAACAAGTAATATCCAATTATTTAAATTTCATATAGAATCCAAAAAAAAAAAAAATCATAAACATCTTTTAAAAGAAACTAACAATATTTTAAAAAACAGCAACAATAGCATCCAAAAAAAGACATTAGGTATTTACTATTTAGGTTAGGCGGTGTTTGGATTTGGAAGTTGGATTATTAGATTATCTTATTTATTAGGCAATGAACAATGGTGTTTTTTTTTTTTTCAATACTTTATCGAGGAGTCCTATCGCGGACTCCGGATACTGTTACATTAAACAAAGAGTTGAGCCCTATGGGACTCGAACTCCAAACCTGGTCGTATTAGACGAAGGTAACCAATCATTTGGATTAGTCAAGAAAAGTTTGAACAATGGTGTTTAAAAATTAGGGTTTGGACGATAGTTTGAGCACAATGGATTAAACATATAAACATAACACAATTATAAATAAAATCAACATAAAGGATGAAATTTAATTTGACATTGAAATTTGGAATTGGGACATGGTGCTGCTGTCTACTGGATTAAATGATTAAAAACTAATAGAACCGTAAATATATACATATAAAATTATTATAAATATATAATTATACAAAAGAGAATTATACATATATCGGTCGGGCCAAACCCATTTATATAACCGGGCGTAAAATATTATTCAAACCCATTATATTAGGTCTAAAACTATATCAAAACCTTAAAACTTTCAAACTCTAATGCTTTGCATAATATATAGGTGGGGTGAGTTTTTTAATATCAATATTTTTATAATATTATTAATAAAAATTAAATTTTTAATAATAATTTTAATAAAAATTATATAATATTATTATTAAATTTTTTATTTTTGAGACGATCCAGACAAAATTATCTGTCATTCAATATTATACGGCAGCTAGGTTTTTGACTTTTTGTTCTGCCAGAATAAATGAACGGAGGGGAATGAGAGAAGAGAAGGGGAGAAAAAGAGAGAGGAGAGAAACACGGATAGTGAGATAGTGAAAAGTGAAATAATTAAACTAATCCTGATATAATTTTAAATTTTAAATTATTTTATAATTTTTATTTTATTTATTTTATTTATTTTTTTAAAGAGTTGATAACGTATATTTTTAACCGGTTTAAAAGAGAGGGGTGTTTATTTCGACACAGACAAACTTTAGTATTAAACAAGGGCCCGATTTTTTTAAAGTGAGAATTACAAAAAATAACAACTTCTCAGTTGCAAAACATTTTTTTAGTCCATTCCTGTAAAAAACTCTTTTTTATCAATTTTAATGTTTAAAATATCATTTATATATTAAAAAAAAAGGCACAATTTCTGAGAATTATGTCGAGTCTTTAAATACACTCGTTATTTTATGTCAAGCTATACAATTTTAATTCGGCCTGACATTAATGTGGCCTCGGCAATGGATCCAACCTTTTTTAGCATGACCCGACATTAATGCGGCATCAACATTAATATGACTCGACATTAATATGGCATTAACATTAATGTGACATCGACATTAATGTTATGCCTTAACATTAATGTTATGTCGCGACATCAATATAGTCTCGTCATTAATGTGGCATCAACATTAATGTGATCTCGATGTTTGATCATCATCATTAATGTGTCATCGTCATTAATGTTGACCTTTTCAATGTTTTGTCAAACCTTTATAATTTTTGAAAGGGTAGTATCTTTAGAAAATCGAATTCACATGCTTAAAAAGAGATTTTTAGAAAAGTAATTGAAAAAAGTTTTGATTCCAAGAATTGATTAGAAAAAAAAAACGGACTTTTTTTAAAATTTGTATAAGACGGTTTAGAGCCAGACCTTCATAAAATGAGTCCGTCTCTTTTCTAGCCAATTGTGGGATATGAACCTCTTTTTAAGTTACTTTTAAAACACGTTTAAAATATGACATATTTAAAACACGTTTAAAATACGATACAACACGTTTAAAACATGACACACTTAAAGCACGATACGGCATGTTATAATATGATGGAGTAAAATAGACACATAACACTACATGAGTATGACACGATACGAAAGTTGAATGACACGGCATGACACGAAGTGTTAAAGTAAGGAAAAAAAACACAACTCGATGTGGTAGCGTGGACTTTTCTTATTTTCTTCTTTTTTTTTGGGTTTTCATTATGGAAACAAAATTTTTATCAATAAAAATATATTTATCAATAAAACAAATTTCAAAAAGCAGACCAATTTATTTTTTGAAGATGCGGATCGAAGTGTAGAACCATTTTAAATCGATGTATAGATCGAGAAACACACTTATTTTAAATCGATATGTAAACTGAGGTGCAAATCGATTTACTTTTGAGGTGCAGTCCAAGATGCAAATCCATTTTATTTTTTTGAGATAGAAATCGAGATGTAGATCAATTTTATTTTTTTGAGGTACAAACCGAGGTGCAATTCGATTTTATTTTTTCGATGTGTAGATTGAGATGTAGATCAATTTTATTTTTTCGAGATACAAATGGATGACAATGTCAAGACCGATATCATCAGTTAATGTTAATGGTGGTGTCGCATGGAGCAAAAAAAAATGTATTCTTTTATGTTTTAAAAGTACTTTTTAATAAAACTCAATTTTTCTATAAAAAATATTTTTTAAAACCAAATTATATTTTTTGCACCAATCCCGAAGTCTTCGGTCTCCAGATCCCCACTTGGTACGGTCGGCGTAGCAGCACCTCGTAAACCAAAAACAATATCATATGATTTAGTATTTGGAAGGTACAAAAACTTTTAAACTGGTTACTGCAAGAGCATTCACTAGTAAATATACTCTATCACAGTATCTATTGTCGATCAACATTGCTACTTGGACTATCAATCAAACAACATTCTAAAATATTTCTCCTAATAAAAAAAAGTAGGTGAGGTGGTTGAAAATGATAACAAAAAAATAAATAATAAGACTCCAACTTATTTTTCCTAATAAGAAAAAGTAGTTTAGAGTGTAATTTGATTGGTAGTCCAACTAGTAATGTTGATCTATCAATCTAATTTTCATCCATACTAAAAAAATCATTAGTTCTCTCTCATTATTCACCAACTTAATTTTCACTCCAAATTCCAAAAACTTCATTTAAAACTTTAAATTTAAAGTTATCTTTATCAATATTCTAAAAATTATTACACAATACACCCACAATCTACCCTCCAACTTTCCATTCATAAATTTTTGTCTACACTAAAAAAAAAAAAATCAATGTTATTCTCACAAAAATAATCTATAAAATCTCTAAAATTTTCGACACCACTACGAAGTACGGATGTTCTAACCGATTGTGTGCAGGTGTAGGATCGGCGTGGAAGGTGGCGGAAGTGGATGAGGGATCCACCGTGGCAATCTTCGGGCTTGGAGCTGTTGGCCTCGCGGTAATTTGTTTTTTTTCCGATCATGTTGATGCAAAATGATATATTGATTTATCGATTAATTATATATAGTTTTTTTATACCATTAACACAAACTTTCACCATATATATATAGGTTGCAGAGGGAGCAAGGCTACAGGGAGCATCCAAGATCATTGGCATCGATATAAATCCCACGAAGTTTGAGATTGGTTGGTATTTAAAACTCTTTTTTTTTTTCTTATGTGGGCATGGTAATGGTAGAAGTGTGCATATATAGACCAAGCCGCAGTTGGCTTCCACAACTTTCAGTTCTAAAAAAGGAAGAATCAAATTGAATCGAATTGATAGGAAATTGACAGACGCCTAAACACCTACTATCCCATAGGCTTTTGCTCAGGGATTGTAGGCACCTAACTACCTCTAGCAGACGCATGCTGTTCAAATCTTTGGTTCGGATCTCGGTTCTGAACCGAACCAAACCGCGGTTCGAGTGGAGATGATTTCGTCGAATCGAATCGTGACTATCCTTAGGTGTACACTAGCTTGGTTTTTGAATACATAGACCGACTTTAAATGGACTTTCTATAAACGTTCGTTGAGATGTATTGATACTTTAGAATTAGTGGAGGTGCACGTAAGGAGACGTGAACATTTTAGTTATAAAATAAAAACTATTGTTATTGAAAATTATTGACAAATTTTTGATGAAAATTATTGGGTGGGAAAACATTACTGGTTGGACAAAAATTTTGTTGGAGAAAAAAAAAATCTAATTGGATTATAGGGGAAAAAAAAAAATCATTCACCCTATTTATTAGCCGGATAAGCAGGCTCTAGATTACCTATTCCATCTCATAGTCCACCAAATGGACGGATCGGGTCATATCCGCCCCAATATATTAACCGGAACGGTTTAGATTAATCGGGTCAGACCAAAACTATAATAAACACGTACCCCTGACTATATGGTGTCCACCAATTTGGGCTACCGGGTGACCGGATCAGCTCTTTGCTGATCATTAATCAACAGCATACGTATGAGTTTCAATTCCAAAGGAAATTGGAGCTGATAATTACAAATATTTATTTATGACAGGAAAAAAATTTGGACTGACTGATTTCATCAACCCTCGAGAATGCGGAGACAAGAGGGTTAGCCAGGTTCGAACATAAAATGATCTCATGAAACCAAGATATATATTATGTTACACAAAGCTAAGGCATATATATACATATAATTAATGTTTTTGGTTATGTAGGTTATCAAGGAGCTAACAGATGGAGGCGCCGAGTATTGTTTCGAGTGTGTTGGGTTGGCATCGTTGGTTGAAGAAGCTATGGAAAGTTCTCGACCGGTTAGCGTCTCAAATTACACTGATTTTCATCACTATATATATATATATATGTATGTATGTATGTATGTATGTATAGTTTTTTATCGTGCGTGTAGAGTAGACGTTGTGGCATTTAATTTATGTATATAACGTTGCGTGAACAGGGTAGCAAGACGATTATGGTTGGAGCAGATATGAGCGGCACCCCTTTACAACTTAGCTCACAGCTGATGCTCCACGGCAGTAGACATCTCGCCGGTTCAGTGCTCGGGGGAATCAAGCCCAAATTGGACATCCCTGTTCTTGTCCAAAAATATCTAAACAAGGTTAGTTTTTTGTGCCGTGATATCATGTTATATAGTGTAGTTAAATTTAAAAAATATATATTTTCATATATATTAATTTCAAAGAGAATATAAAAAATAAATTCTATCTTTCTTTTGAAAAACTCGAAAGAATAATCACATGCTAGGATTTAGAGACAAAGATTAATTATAAAGATTGGAGATTAATTACGTGCGGAAGTTATGATAAAAGTAAGCGAATCAACGAACCTTCGAGATCTGCAAAATAATAGAAGAACGACTAGGTCTTTCTACTCCTTACTCCTAATCGAAGTGTAGCCATCAATAACGAAGACTACTATTTTTCACGTCAAAGGAGAAGGGACCTAGCCGATGTATTTATTGACATAGTGGAGTCTCCCATTATACTCCAAACCTTAATTTAGGTTTTAGAAAACTTCTACAAAAGATATACGAAGTATCTAAAAACGATATACAACATATCTATAAATGATATACGAAGTATCTTGACCTACACAAAATCCCACTGGGAATAAAAATACCCAATCCTATGAGATCAAGGTTACAAAACCTAATAAAAATAATGATCACATAATATTATTGGGTTCCATTATGAACTAAGTCCAAACCGTTTTATAAATTCATAAAGTCCAACCAATAAAAGCCTAATTTTATAAAAAGTCTTAACATCTTTTCCCTACATGCATCTCTCTCCATCTGTTTTCTACTTTTTCACTTCTTCTCCCATTATCCCTACCGTACCCCCTATCTGATGTGTAACATTTATATCTATCACAACTCATCTCTACAATTTAAAAACTTCATGAAATATAGATGTGCGTTAAAAATATAAATATATTTCCATGACCTTCTTCCACAAGTATTATGACCAAATACACACGACAGGAGCGCCACACGAATGTGATACCACCAACGCAGCGGAAAAATCAAAAAAATAAACAAGCCAAGATCGACTAACCGAAGGGAAGAAAGAAAAGACAAGGGAAAATAAATAAACTGGCGGAATACCAGATCACTAATAATGAACGTTTACAATCAGGATATAAGCTATAGGATTACAGCTGACTCCAAAGACGACAACCTAATCTACCCCAAAACCAGAGAGAAAACCAGAAACAGACCAAAGGAATGTCCAGACAAAACTCTCTACGCTCCCTAGGATCTCTGCTGTGTCTCCGGATGTCACTGACGTCGATCTTCAAACCCCTTCCTGACAATGGAGGATGCCTATTAGGGTTTTCAGAAGATGCAACGAACCGAGTATCGCAAATGGGCTTTAAATAGAAGAAATCTAGTAAAAACTCATCGTCAACACGGCCATGTCTGGCCCAACCGAGTATCGCAAATGGGTTTTTTGAAGTGTTTATTACTAAACACTTCAAAAAATATTTATTACCCACGGATTACTTTTTCTAATTATGGACAGATTACCTACAAATTATTGACCCAATATCATGGATTGTCGACGGGTTTTAGAATCCAACGCTAATTATCGATGGATTTTACAATCGATCAGAAAAAAATCGATTGCTAATTATCATCGGATAACTGATAAATTTTATGGAAAAAATTTTATGGATGAAATATCGACGGATTTGTCGGTAAAAAAAATCCCTTGTTAATTTTTTTTTTGCGTGCAGTGAAAGCATGTATAATTTTTTCTATTTAATTTGTATTTGTATAAATTTCATACAAACAAATTGAGTTATGGAAGAAGAAAGAAAGAGAAACCGGAGAGAGATTTTGGGAAAAGAAAGACATTATAAGATAATTAATTTTTTTTATATCTTTTTTTTCTCATATCCAACGTATAAAAGAAATGTATGACAGAATAGAGGTAACCCATGCCGTTGACACGATAAATATTTTTACAATTTCATTTTCTTATAAAAATTATCTGTGTATGTTTAATCAAAAAAATTATATCAACATTAGACTTATTTTGATCCTCATAAAAAATTATGAATTTGGACTGTAATATTTTTATATTTGATAAATTATATAATGAGATATCAAAGAAATATAAATCATAGATTATGTATTGTTATGTGATGTGATGTATGTGTATATATAAAAAAAGAAAAAGGAATAAGACCTCATTTGTTTTGAAGATATGAAAATGGGAATAAGAAGAGGAATAAAAAATGATGTAATATTTGGTTGAAAAAGTATGTAGTGTGTTGATTTTTACAAACTTGTTTGTTTTACAGAAAAAATGGTGGGAAAAAATTATCGGAAAAAAATTTGTTGGGAAAAGTTCGTCTGAATAAAATACCCTGAAAAATGTTTGTCTGGACAAAAGTTCGCCCAAAAAAAACTAGCCGGGAAAAAATTCGTCAGAAAAAGTATGTCAAGGAAAAAAATTTTCGAAAAAAATTTTTTCCTAAAAATTTAATTGGGAAAATTTCTGCCGGGAAAATAATTCGCCAAAAAAAGTTTGTCGGAAAAAAATCGCAGAGAAAAAATTTGTCGAGAAAAAATTTGTTGGAAAAATTCGTCTGGAAAAACTTCGTTGGAAAAAAATTCATCGAGAAAAAAATTCGCTGGGGAAAAGTTTTTCGGGAATTAAAATCGCCGGAAAAAGTTTGTTGGAAAAAAATCGTCGAAAAAATCTGTCAAAAAAAGTTTGTCGAAAAAATTCGCCGAAAAAAATTAATCGTAAAAATTTATCGAAAAAAATTCGACGGAATCCGGCAATTGACCACCGGTCAACAACGGTGACCCGCGGCCAAGCCTTATCTTGTCTGGGTGGGATAAAATAGTAACACCCTCCCATGTTACTATTTTATCTCATGAAAGGTGGGATATATGATTATTTTATCCAATCCGAAGTCCCATATATCATGTCCAATATTCGTTAACTAAGGAGGATAAGAAATGAGTGTGATTATTTTATCTTATTTCATGTCCTTATCCCCAAACAAACAGACGCTAAAAAAAAAATGAATGTTAAGGTTTATAAAAAAATGAATGATTGAGATTTATGAGAAGGCTAGTAAGTTGATAGAGAGATAAGATTATAATTGAGTTGTGTTTTGTACTAAAGATTATCTCTGTTAGGATTTAGGATGTATACGAGCTAGTAAACATGGAATATTTTCCGATAAAAGTATGCTTGCACCAATTTGTTCAGATTTGAGACCCTTGCTTATTTGTTTTGGTAATGCATCAACTATTTTGACATATGTAAAAAGGTTCCGGTTACAGTTTCGAACTTCGGGCTCATAGTTTCAAAAGGATTCTTAAACAAAATTTTTAAAAAATGGGATTGGATCTAAAATTATAATTTTACTATATATATATTATATATACTCCGCTTCATTCTAAAAATGAGCACAACAAAGTAAACTATAAATTAGAAAAGGGCAATAAAAATAAACCAATGACGCGTTAAGGATTTAATTTTAGGAATTTAATTTAGATTTGTGATAACAATGACGCGTTTAAGGATAAAACAATCATTTTAAGAAAATGATATCGAAATTTAATGATTTTAGTGTCATTGAGATCTTTACGGAAAATTGAAAACATTGACTACCCTGTTGATATTTATCGAAGATTTGAACTTAATAGTAGAAGGTTACGGTACGACTTTTATTAATTTAGCTATGTTGTTTGTGTGATTAAACTTTTGGTGGATAACTTGGAGATTTTGGTGTGTTTTATTAACCCGTACGCCTGTCTAAGAGCATGGAAGCAACCCATGCCCACGTAAGTTGACTAGTCAACATAGTAATAGATATATATAACCATAATTAAAACTAGTATACGGGTATTCACCCCTATTTTTCCAAGCATGATGGCC
This sequence comes from Dionaea muscipula, assembly GCA_028571145.1. Taxonomy (NCBI): domain Eukaryota; kingdom Viridiplantae; phylum Streptophyta; class Magnoliopsida; order Caryophyllales; family Droseraceae; genus Dionaea; species Dionaea muscipula. The sequence goes on from JAOWBR010171562.1 coordinate 10,753, forward strand.
TGCCCGAGCCGCCTGACCCGTGTGCCTGCTCGGGGTGCTTAGCCGGGGAATTAGCCAGATTAAGTTCCTAACATCTCCTCCATCGAATGCACTCAGTAAACCACTCTGCTGACTGATGCTTGCCCGCGAAGCATACCCGGGGTCTCCCTCGAGTCAACTCAGTGACTCACTGGGAGCCTATGTCTTATTCCACTGCTCATGCTTCACTCCACTGCTTGCCCGGGGAGCATACTCGGATGCCTGTCCGGAGAGCTTGCCCGGGGTCAAACGAAGAAGCCAACGGTCTTCTCAAACCGGACCATTTTCCCTCCAGTTGCCTACCCGGGGTCGCCTGTTCGGGTGCCTGCCCGGCTGCTTGCCCAGCCAGGGGCACTCTGGTAATTTTGCCATCTCCCAAATCCCTATAATAGGGGTTCACCCCCAAGGTTTAAGGTGCGCATTTCTTCTCTCACATTTTTCACTTTGAGCTTTGTTAGTAATCCAAAAGTTCTAGTATACACCAAGATCTGGCCTTTTTAATGCGAGTTACTGTTTTACTAGGAGGAGTCGACTCCTCCTTTGCTTTGTGAAATAAAAACAACAGTTTTCAATAAATTCACC
>JAOWBR010171573.1:0-11350 GCA_028571145.1 Dionaea muscipula
CCCCTTCCCTCCTTTTTGGCTTTTTCCTCTATCTAAACAAAGCCTAAAAGAATTACTAGGAGAATGATTTTCCACATGTCTAAGCTAAATGACTAATTTAAATACAACCCAACATAAAACTACTACTGAAGACACCCAGTTCTATTTAAAAGCATAACCTCCTCTCTTTTGGTATGTAAAATCACTCGACACATGTTGCATACATCATATTAATAACTAAATTAAAACATGAAAAACAATAGTTGAATAAGAATACGTAAATAAGAAGTTACGGTAAAAGTGAAGCGCCGTCAATAGCGGAACATAATGGTCTAACTCAGCGTCTGGATACCTTTGCGAATTTGCAGCTGGCGTCTCATGCACAGTTCCTTAATGTAGGAATCTGAGATTTTCATAATGTAGGAAAACAGTCCCACCACCGCGCCTCACTCTAAGGGAGTCGTGACTTGGCCAGTCCATCGGCCTGTATATGTCGCACATCATCCTGTGATGCATGAACTCATTTCTCATGAAGTCTTAGTACCCACAATGTGTGTGTCCCTGTGCCTCATTTATGATCTAATTACGCAGGCAGATAGTTTACTTCATGTTCAAAACAATCCAGTCTAGTCTATCATCCCTGGAGTAATTTTTGTGTATGCAAATAGGATGTAGATTGTAGCTAATAGTCATCATCATATTCACCACCTCTTCCCACTAGGTGAGGGTGTCATCCGACAAATATGGTAGGTAATAGCAGGACTGATAAATCCCAATATGACTTACAGCTGCAAATTCAATAGATTACTACTATAAAGACAACATTATCCATTTTACCTTATGATCTCTGCCTAGGATTCAAACTATTTGACACAATTTACACAAGGCCACACAATCGAGGCCTAGAACATAATTGTCTTCCATTGGTTTTGACCAATGCCACCATTCCAGCAGTTAAACCCACACAGACCACGGAAAACACAAACCGCTGTGCATTTCGTCCCACTGCAATACAAAGAAAGAAGGGGGCTGTGGATTCAAGATCCATTCACGACGCAAGTGCCCGATGACGAAAGGTAATGAAAGTTTCTTTGGGCATAGAGTATGAATACGTGCATTACACAAGCAGAGAATTCCAAGGGGATAAAAGAAAAGGAATAACACTACCTTGGTTCAATGTGAAGGATGTCAAAGTTAAACCTCCAATCAATAAAGCTGATGCCATGGGAAGATACTGCAAATAGATATTACGACAGAAAATGAAGACTGCATTTTTTTGGAATTGGCAATTACCCAATCAAGCAAATATGACAAAGACAAATTTCCTTCTCCCAATCCCAGCCAGAGTAGAGTACACCACGGTACATGGTAAGTCTAACACAAAGTGCCAAACTGTTGTGGGAGAATCTGAACGATTTTAAAATGAAAACCCACGTCAAAAGCTCACCCAATTCATGCACCAGAAAAGGTTAGATGTTAAGAAGTCGTATCATAAGAATGGATAGTTTTCCAATGAAAGCTGAATAATAATCATGGAGGAGAGTGTACATAGTCGACTACTCAAAGAGGTCATGGAAAAACATAAGCTAATGTATAATGTAGTTGTGAACGGTGAACAAAAATGAGGCAAGTGTTTATGAGAACCAATTTGGCTTCATGCTGCACGGTACTATAATAAACTCTAATAAACTAGACTAACCAAATGCCAAGGTGCATAATTAATCCACTTAAAAAAGAACAAAAATTGGACAAGAAAAAAAACCTTAGTCGGCTTAATTTTGAAAATACATAATAGAAGAGGCAAGAGAGGAAACCAAACTAGCTTGCAGGTTTTGTAGGAGACATTGGAAAGGCAAGTTTTTTACAGGTACCGGAGGGCAACAATATGGAATGCAATCGCAGAAGCAAAACACACAATGTGAGGGTAAGCAATCAAGACCAACTGAGGAACTTCAAATATATTGCCCATGATATAGAAATATGTGACAATTGATCCATATACATCTAGCTGAATCAAATTAGGCTCGAAGAGGGGGAAGGATTCAGAGAACTTTATCACAGAAGAATTGGCTCAAACATACAAAGGTGTGAGGAAGGTAGGTGCCTACAAATGTCAGAGACATAAAACAAGTAGAGTCTGACCAAAAAAACCACGAAGTGGAGACTCAAAACAAATCACTCCATAGGTAAAAGAAGATTTGCTACTAGATCATGGGTGGACACATAGGTTAAAGAAATCACTCCGCACTCTATTTTTCTTTAATGAAATGTTGTCAACCTTGACATGCTTAGTTCTATCGTGATGAACTGGGTTGAGAGACATGCTTATAGTAGCCTTGTTGTCATATGGCATCTTTATTTCTATCCTATTTACATCAAGTTCTTCTAATAAACGTTTTAACCAAATCTTGTCACATATTCCGTGAGAGATTGCACGTAATTCAGTCTCAGCATTGCTCTTTGAGACTACAGACAACTTACATCTCCACCGTACAAAATTTCCCCATAGAAAGGTACAATACCCTAAGGTGGATCTAATGTCATCCACCAACCCAATCGCATCAGTGTAGCCTTTTATCTCTGCCCTTTTCGAAAGAACAAACCTTTTTCTAGGGATCTCTTAAGATATTTGAGAATTCCAATTCTGTAGACTGCCTCCATGAACTCCTTTTAGGGAGCATGCGTACATTGACTAACCACAACCATGGCAAAAGTGATGTCAGGTCTAGTGTGGGAAAGATAGATTAATCTTCCAACCAATCACCCCTGATATTTCCCGTATCTACCAGAGGACGTTCTGGTTGTCTCCCGATCATCTCTACTGCATCCATAGAAGTTGTTGGAAATATTCAGATCTTCAAACATATCCTTGGATATGTGCTAGGCAAATATTCCGAAATAATTTTTGAGATACTTTCGGATATTTAGAGATGTACAAAAATGATAAGATTATAACAAAATTTTACAACATGTGTTACAACAATTGATCTTTATCGTTGATTTTGATTGATTTTATTAGATGTATGTGAATTATTAGACCATGATAGAAAATCAATGGTATGGAACAACTGTTGTAACACATATTATAAATTTTTTTTGTAAGTGTATCATTACTCTTAGAGATAAGCTAGCAATATTTTAAGGCTATCCTATCTTAGATTGGTATCTTAGAGATTTTATTTATGATTATATTATCTTATTTTTACTACTCTGTTTCAACCCTATTTAACCAAGGGTTGTTTGTATCAGTCTTTACTATGGAATAAGAAGAACTTCGTGTTTTGTCACGTTTCCTCCTATAGTTTTCATGGTATCAGAGACCCATTATATTGGAGAAATCAATGGCCATGACTGGAGCAAGTAGAGGTGCCGAGTGTGAGGAATAAAACCTACATCGGAAAAATACAACTTTGCAAAAAGGTTTATAAGAGTTTGGATTACCTCCATCTATCACCAATTGGTTTTAGATATGAGCCACAAACTACTCTATCATGGTATCAGAGCAGATTGCCCACATGTGAAAGCTCAATGGCTACACGTGCTTCACGTCATCCAATTTGTTTACGTGTTAGGCTTAAAAATTTGTCACACGTGCGGGGGCGTGTTGAGGATGTGAGGAATAAAACCCACATCGGAGAAATATAACTTTGCAAAAGGGTTTATAAGAATTTGGGTTACCTTCATTTATCACTAATTGATTTTAGATGTAAACCCTAAGTTACTCTATCACCGAGCCTAGTGGTTCTCAAATCTCCACTTCGATAGCCTCTACAATTGGAACGTTGTGAGTTCTACCATACATCTTGAAAACTCATCTGTTTTTTTTTCGGGGTAAATAAAAACTCATCTCTTTCTTCTCTTCAAATCACTTCCAAAGTTTGATGGGAGGAAATGTTTACAATGGTCACGACCAAATGGTATATGAGGGAGAGGCAAACTCGGCTATCTAGATGGGACCAATACTGCTCCGACGGCTGATGATCCTTCTTTTCCCACTTGGGACTTTAATAAGTCTATTGTCATGTCGTGGCTCATTAATTCTATGTATGATGATGTCCAAGCCAACTAATTGTGTTATCCTACAACCAAGGCACTGACGCACACATCTCAAAGATGCACTGTAGTTACACTCTCACAAATACAAAAACTCAACGGACATAAGACAGTAGCAGAAGTCATAGAAACAAAAATGCAACTCATGCAAAAGAACGATAGAAATGGTAAAACTAAAGCTACCACAAGTCACTATCAAATCCTAACAATAAAGTAACCCAACTAACGTACAAACGACACTAACATGCCTCTCATCCACTACGTGGGGTCAATCGCAGTAATTTGTCTCTTCCACCCTTTCCGATGCATATCATCCTCTATTGTAAGTTGCAACATGGCTAGGTCCTTACGAATCACTTCACCCCAAGTCATCTTTGGATGCCCTCGGTTTCTAGTACCTTCTAACACCAAGGACTCCACCCGCCTAACAGGTATATCGGCCGGTCTCCTCCATATGTGGCCTGCCGAACGAAGGCGTCCTTCCCTCATTTTATCAACCACTGATAACACCCCAACTTGCCGACGTATCTCCTCATTCCTCACTCTCACTCTGCGGGTAACTCCACACATCCATCTTAACATACGCATTTCTGTCACCGCTACCTTCTGTGCATGACCCTTCTTGATTGGCCAACATTCTGTCCCATACAGTAAAGCTGGTCGAATCGTCCTTTAATAAAATTCACCCTTCAGCTACAAAGGAACGCGCCTATCACATAGGACGTCTGAGACGGCCCTCCATCTCTGCCAACCTGCATTTATCCTATATGTTACGTCCTCGTCTATTTCTCCATCATCTTGCATAATCGATTCTAAGTACTTAAACTTATAGGTCTTATGTACACTCCATCCATCCATCATAACCGAGGGAGCCTCCTCCTCCTCTCTCTTAAATGTGCACCACATATATTCTGTCTTACTCCTATTAATCTGTAACCCTTTAGGCTCAAGTGATGTCGTCCACCTTCTCAGCTTATTCTCTACACCTTCTCTAGTCTTATCCATCAAAATAATATCATCTGCAAAAAGCATGCACCAAAGGACATCGTCACCCACGTCCCTCGTAAGCTCGTCTAACATTGCTACAAACAAGTATGGACTTAATGCTGACCTCTGATGCACATCAACCGTAACTAAAAAGTCGTGGGAGAGCCCTCCAGTCGTCCTAACACATGTCGTCGCCCCTACATACATATCTTTAATGACATCAATATATTTTTTACTCATCCCCTTCTTCCATAACACCCACCACACAACTTCTCGTGGCACCCTATCATATGTCTTCTCAAGATCGATGAAGACTAAATGTAAGTCTGTCCTCAGCTCCCTAAATTTCGCCATCATCCCACACATAATATGAATGACCTCCATAGCAGAATGTCTTGGCATGAACCCGAACTGATTATCGGCCACCTTAGTTTTCCTACGCAACCGCCACTCGATCACTTTTTCCCATAACTTTATAGTATGACTCATAAGCTTAATTCCTCGATAGTTTGTACACTTCTACACATCTCCTTTATTTTTATATAGCGGTACAATCGTGCTTCTCCTCCAGACACTCTGCATTCTCCCCTTCAAGATCATGTTAAACAACCCACATAACCAAAGCACTCCAGTTCGTCTTAAAATCTTCCAAACTTCAATCGACACACCATGTGAACCGACTGCCTTCTTACAACCCATATTCTTCAACGCATTCTGCACCTCAAACACCTGAATACGTCTAACATACTTTAGGGTGCTGGCTCTCTTAGTATCATCAATGCGCAATCCTTTCACCTCAGTATCCCCTTCATTGAGAAGCTTCTCAAAGTAATCGCCCCATCGCGATCAGATAGCTCCTTGATCAACCAAGATCGAGTTATCTTCCTCTCTTATGCATCTAACGTTAGCTTCATTTGGCTTATTCTGATCTTGAAAATCCCTCTCAAATTCTAGAACTCGTGAGCATCACAAGAAGTTTGAATTAAGGTGATATGAATGTAACAACCTATTTCACTTCTCTTACCAAGGTTTGACAAGAATTAAATCTTATCAATAATTGCAATTGGCAGTGCACCAATGATCAAGAAATGCACAAGAAAAGGATTAAGAAGGAACAGGCTTATGAATTCTTTGCAGGTTTCAATAAGGAACTAGATGAGATAAGGGGGAGATTCATTGTTATCAAACGCCTTCCCTCTATTGAAGAAATCTTTATTGAAGTCCACAAGAAACTCATAGAAGGGAGCTTCCTGGAGTTTAAAATTCCTCAATAATAACTCCGCATTTGCCACTCATATAGTTGAAGGAAACTGAGGAGACTATCAAAACACTAGGAAGCCAAATAATCTATGGTGTGATCATTGTCCAAGATTAAATCATGACCACGACCATTGTTGGAAACTACATGGGAGACCTTCCAAAAACAATCTAAACTCTCGAAGAGAAACTCGGGGGCTCCAAACAACATCCAAACACAACCATTGTTGGCAGTTGTATAGGCTCTTGACTCCTAGGTCAGCAAGCTCACAAGCCCCGACAACAGCTTATTCTCCTCACCTTGGTGTGCCTCCACGAGCTGGAAATAGTGGTCAGCAAGTTCTTCATCACTCTTCATTCATGGGTACATTTTTTTAGTCCAAAAAGATGCCTTTCTTACTGTCCCATGTACAAAAATGCATGCTCCTCATCCTTGGATTGGATTATTGACTCTGGAGCTACAAATGATATGACCAATTGCTCTGCACTATTTACCACTTATTCTGCTGGTTTTGGTCATATAATGGTTAAAGTGTGGATCTCTTGCATCAGTTACTGGGACATGGACTATACGCCTTGGTCCTCACACCAGTCTTTCAAAAGTCCTCCATATTCCTAAATTATCCTATAGCTTGTTGTCTGTGACTAAATTATTGAAAGATCATCATTGTCAGGTCATATTCTCACCCTCTAATTGCTTGTTTTAGGATATAAGTTCGTGAAAGAGGACTGACAATGCTAGGGAGCTTGATGGACTATACTACTTTGAAGAGGAAGGAGTCAAAAATGGACAAACTTTAGCTACTACTAGCTGTAATGTTTTTTCTCCTAGAATTCAAGAAATAATGATGTGGCATTACAAGTTAGGTCATTTAAAACTTTTATTTCCAGTGCTTTTCCGAAATAAGGATGCTTTTCAATGTGATGTGTGTCAATTTGCTAAACACCAGCATTCATCTTATTCATCTCGTCCTCATAAATCCTCTCAACCTTTTACTATAATTCATAGTGATTTATGAGGTCCATCTCGTACAGTGAAAGACTGGTATCCGAACCAAATATCAGGATATGGATTAGTGGATGAGTAATCTCATAACAGACTAGAAGAGCTAATCATATGGGCAGAATCCCCTAAATCAATAATCCAATAACCTAATTGAACAGTCTGAGCCACTGAAAATGGAGAAGAAGGAGGTCGGTCGTATAACTTCTAACAATGAGCACAAATATGTCCCTTAACACCACAATGCCAATAAACAACTTGACCACCACTAACACTTGCCTCTCAGTCTCGAGAAGAAGGAACCATCTCGTGTACAATAAACACATGGCACAAACTAACCTCCTCTCTAATAAACCCTCAGACAGAATCGCCACTGGTCTATTACAAATTGGTATCAAAGTAAGAAGTCGTTTCAGCCACAATTTTATTATGATTTATGGTGCGAACCAGACCGGACAAGGAGACCAACAATCAGCAGAAGCAAATTGCAAACGAAGAACATGAAGCTCAATATGGACAACCTCAAGGCACTGCTCGGTGGATACATGGAGAAATCCTGAAATGAGACTAAGAGTTTCCTCGAGCAGCAGAAGAATCAGGGCCACAAGGAGTTGATATGATCACCGAGCTGAAGGAGAAGATGAGATCTGAGTGGAAAACGGAGCTCGGCCATTGAATTGAAAAAGGTGAAAATCTAACTCTTAAGAGTGCTTTTAATTCACATGTTCATCCATCATCTCCAGAAATTTCGAAGTCCCATGATCCCAAACCCCGTTCATTCACCCGAACGAGTCATCCATGACTCCCTCACCAATGCCTAAGCCTATTTTATGCGAGGAGTTCGACCGATGACGGGTGTCTAGCCCAAAGTTATCACAATTTGCAGCCTGTGTTACTCGGACACGGGTGCGGGTGTCGGGTGTAGGTGCGGGTGCGGGTATCGGACACCTCTAATTGAAAAAGAGAGGATACGTGGATACGAATTGAAAATTGGGTACGGGTACGGAGATACGACTATTTATATATATATATATAATTAGTTTCAAATAAGGATGCCCTTTTTAGAATAGTAAGAGTGGACTTTTGTGAGCCATTGGATTTGGGAGATCAAAGGCTGAGATTGATTACTGTTGGTAGTGGGTGAATAGTGAGACAGTGTACTGTTCATCTGAGATTGAATCTTGGCCTTTGATTTGTAGATCCAATGGCCTAAAAAAGTCCACTCTACTATTTCAAAGAGGATATCCGCATTAGAAGGGGAGTGATATATAGGGTTAGGATTCTCAGTTATAGTTTTAATTTTTAAACATGTTTTTTTGGAGTATTTTGGAAAAATAAAAAAAATCTAAAAAACAAGACTGTATAAACTATTTCTAAAATTATGTTGAAAGACGTCTTTTTAATTCTAAAGAGGTCTTTAGAGGTCGCTCTGGGTTTTTTTTTTTTGAAAAATCAATTACTTCTTTAGAAAGACGTCACTCCTTTATTAAAAGAAAAAGAGAGAATCTTTTCGTCTTTTTTTTTTTAATTTTTTTTACAAAATTTCAAATAACAAACTAAAAAAATATCAGATACATATAATTTAAAGATTAGTAAAGTATTTAGAAAGTATATAAAATATAACTACACAGATATATATCATTGACTAAGTCGAGTATGTCACCTTCTAACACTCAGAGGATTCTGGTGAGTGATGATGCATTCCAAATGAAGATTAATCTGATGGCCTGAATTTTGCAGAGGGTGAGGCGGTTTCATTGATAGAGGATTGGTCAGTTCAGGAGTTATTTGTTCGATGAAATATTATTTTTTGATCTTCCTGGATGATTCCTGAGTGCTTCTAGTATATACGCTCCTTTGGATGATTGAAGGAGTTTGCGTGGGCTTTCCTATTCATTTTGAGGATCCTTTGGGGTGGGATCTTGTGAGTGAGTGGATTTTCTTTGAGTGTGTAGGAGTCATTAAAGGTTGTTCACTGTGAGTTTCGGACCTCGCGGGAAGAGAGTCATTGAAGGGTTAGAGATTTAAGAGCATAGGAGTTTGGCATCGTTTTGTGTGAGAGAGTGATGTTCGTTGTGAGTTTGAATTCTGAGGAGGGAGGCATTTGGTGGGTAAGAGAATGGGAGAAAGGTCTGGGGAGGGGATGATTGCTTAGGATTTTTACTTTTATCTGCTTTATTTGGGGACAAGAGTTTCAGAATCACTGATGCGGGATTTTACTGTGGGATAGACGACTGATTATATACGTGGACGAGAACAATGCCCCCCATGCGACCCCTTGACAGGTTTAATTGTATGACTTGCCTTGAGATATTTCACTTTGAAGAATAATTTGATGTGGTGGTCTTGTAGCGACAGGCATATGGTCTTCTCATGTGTTTTGGTTTTTTTTTTTTTTTCCTGATCCGAGTTGGATTTTGTATTGTGTCCTTGATGGTGTTGTTTTGGAGTTGTGTATAGATTTGACATCTCGTCATTCTATCGCACTATTATGAGTTTTTTTGGCTCAGTGCTTGGTATATGATTTGTTAAGACTTAAGATATCAACTTAATTGGAATGTCATTCCTTGACCATGATACGTTTTGCATCTTGAGTCGTGATGATTTTATTATAATTATTCTATTGCAATAAAATTTTCTCTTTGCCGACAAAAAAAAAAAAAAACATCTTCATCCATATATCAGACACTCATTAATGCCTCCTCGATCTTCATAGGTTCAGAGTAACTACTCTTCATAGGTTGACAAATATAAAGACAAATAGGAAAGAAGAGTATTTGAGATATTTTAATGATTTTAGATTTATGTTGATTTCATTTTCTTTTGTTTCCTTCCAAATTTCACCAAATTTGGAGGATGTCATTTAAAGGAATTGAAAGGAAAGTCTTCTTTCTAATTCTCTCTAATTCATTTCAATTTGTATGCTTAAAATCAAATCAAACGTAAGAAAATTATTATTTTTCTTTCAATTCATTTTCTTTCCCACCAACCAAACAGGGCGTTAGGAATAGCAGTTTAGAGTAAGCTCTTTAAATTGAAAACTGCTCACTCTCAGCACAATTCCATATCAGACTACCATTTCTAATCCGTACAAGAGCCCGTGAATGATTTCTTACTCTCATCAAAAGCCTTCCACACTCATGACCTTTTCAACTCACTACAAGTCCAAACACCTTCATGTTTCAAATAGCTCCCTTACATCCATTTAATCCACAGTCTATCTTACTTTTTCTCAATCGTCCAAAGTAGCTTGCATAACATAGTCATATTCCACTCCCGCAACCTCTTTGTACCCACCCCTCCAAATCCCCTTAGCCTCTTCCTAAAATACGAGAGCTTTCTTCAGGTTCATGGCAATACCCGATCATAAAAAAACTTTACATCGCGCCTCTATCTATTTGAGAACCGTCTTTGGGAACAAAAAAATTTGGGCAAACATGAAGGGTGCTAACCTTTCATTTTTATTTTCAATGTTATATTAATCATTTGATATAGTGAATAAATACCAAAATTCAACAACCTCTAATGCAACTTCACTGGACAGTCATTTTTTATTTTTCAAAGGACTATTATTTTTCAAAAAACTTTAATCCAGGCATATATTTGTTTCAAAAAAGAGCTATCCTGTTTCTCATGTTATATCTTCTTAGGATTATATAGTTTAAACCATATAGTTTAAACCATACTATTGAAAGTAACTAAATTATAATAGGAACAGATTAATTTGACTCCACTGTGAAATAAACAATCAAGATCTAATCTTAAAAAAAAAAGTGAGGTATTGTGCGCACACCCCTCTGACTCGGATGTGCGCGGATTTTATTTCTTTTTTTTTTGGTTTTTTTATGAAACGGTACGTTTGGTAGTATACTACCGTATCATCCAAAAAATAAATCAAAAACGATAATATACCACCGTTTTATTAAAACACAAACGATAATATACTACCGTTTTATTAAAATAAAAACGATAATATACTATCGTATCATCTAAAAATAATAAAAAAATTCGCGCACACCCACACACCCAAAGTAACCAGCAAAAAAAATCCTAGATCTCCTAACTTTATTC